>PVHP010044551.1:0-14041 GCA_004024765.1 Zapus hudsonius | reverse complement strand
TTGCTCCCCGTGCAGGCTGGGCAGGAGCGGAAGAAGGGGATGCAGTCCTGCTGGTTCTTGATGCGAGGGTCATTGGGTGGGATCTGTGTACAGAGAGGAGAGGCTGGCTCATGAGTTTAGGGACAGTGGGCATGAGGGGCTCTCCCTCCACTTAAAGGACCTCTGGCCCCTTAACTTGCAGGGAGGCTTCTCAAGACCCAATGGGAACACCCTCTGGATCTGAGCCAGCTGAGCACCTCTGCATTTTAGGGATGACCAACAGTATACCACAATCAGAATGCTTCCTGCTCCTTGAGGGCTAGGCAAGGCCCCTCACTAAATTCTCTCTCTCTCTCTCTCTCTCTCTCTCTCTCTCTCTCTCTCTCTCTCTCTCTCTCTCTCTCTCTCTCGTGGGTTGGATTCCTATACTCTCACTCTGCATCCATTCTCTTCCTACTTCCCCCTTGTCCCTTCCCTATCTGTCACTCTGGCCCTGACAATAGTCTTCTGCCCCTTTCTCTCCCTCCTTCTCAGACTCTCTCTGCTTCCCTCCCTACTCAGCCCCAAGCCTACCCACTGGGAAGCCTGAACACACGCATACACACTTCTCCTTTATGCGGTGTGGTTGAGGGATCAGAGCCACTCGGTGGAGAGGAAACAGGTGGCCAGGGCACAGGGCTCCTTGGCTGGGAGTGCGAGGAACATTGACCAAATTCTCATCCCAGGACTCTACAGCCTCTCAAAAGCCAGGCATTTTACCAGCTAGGACAACGTTTTATTAACTCTCCTCGGCCCAGGGATTACAGCAAACACATAGAAGCCCCGATTGACAGCTGGCTCTGTGAAGCCAGACAGATCCCGGAGACTCTAACTCAGGGTCAGCCTTCCTCGGGACTGCTGAGAAACCGGGGCACAGAAGGGAGGTCACCTTGAGGGGAAAGCAGGGTGGCTGCTGCAGACAACTGATCTCACAGTTGAGGCCAGTGAGGAAGGAGGCCCGGGCGGCTGGCTCCGGGGTGAAGTCCAGGTCGTGATCGATAAACTGGCCCCACTGCATGAACATGAGCGAGCGCTCCTGGTCCGGGGTCAGCTGCTCGTTGGGGAAGCGCACGATGGCATTGGAGACAGCGCGGGCCTGCAGGACATCAGGCGGGCTTCAGGGGACCCTCGCGTGCCCGCGCCGCCCCAAGCTGTGCCCCCGCATCCATCCGTCCGTCCGTCCGTCCCGGGCTCACCAGGGGCACCGGGAAGCCGGCACGCTTGACCCCCGGCGTCCAGCCGAAGGGCAGCGAGAAGCCGTCCTCGTACTCTGCCGGTAGCCAGCGCGCAAAAGCGCGGTTGGAGGCCCCCAGCGTGGTGCTGCGTCTGCAGGGGGAGCACAGGGCATGGACGTGAAGTGACATCTCAGGCTGGACTGCGGTCCCATCCCATCTCCCTGAGCCCTGCCCGGGCCTGCACCTGTTGTTGCAGTGCCCGGTGATGGTGCGGTATTTGTCCTGCTCGGGGCACGTCACCCCCACGTCCTGGTAGGCGCAGCCACTCGCTTTGGACAGTAGATTCAGCTGCGCTGGGGTCAGCACATCTGTGAGGGAGAATGGGGTCATGGGAGGTAAACTCCCCATTTCCTATCCTAGGGGACCTGAGGCTAAGGAGCCCTGGACGTGGGGTGCCTGCTGAGAAGTGGAGGCGTGCTGGGATACGCTGCCTGCCATACCGGTGACATTGAAAGGCCTTGGCCACAAGGGTCGCAGCTTGCTCTTGAGCAGGTCTAGGGCCACGTGCAGGTAGTCGGCAGCTCTCACGGCAGTTCTGGTGGCAGCCACCGGCTGCTTGAAGTAGGATAGGAGTTCCATGGGACTGGCGGAGCCACTGCGAAGACGCTGTTTGATGCTGTTTGGATAAGGGAAGACCAGAGAAGGGGTGCAGGGACACTCAGCGGAGCCCCAGCCCAGAGGTGGGCAGGCAGGACCATGCAGACAAATCCATAGATGAGGTTTCTTAAGAAAAAGATACAGACTTAGGTGTCCAGACCAAAGCAAAACCATCAGAGGGTGGCTTTGACGACATTCTCACACCCAGAGATGTAAGCATCTCTGTAGACCCTCCTCCACCCCCTCCACATCTCCCCACTGCTTCTTCCATTTCCTAAAGGTTGAGGTCCTCCCACCTCTCCCGCCGTTCTTTGTAGGCTGTGTCCACTAGCCGCTTGGCCTCTGCCATGCAGGTCAGCACCACGGAAGTCTCCACCTCTCCCAGGACAGCTGTCCAAAGCAGGAATCACAAGGTAAGGGGCACACCCCAAAGCCCCTCATGAGGTGCCAGAATGAAGGAGGTCCATACTGGGAAGAAGGGGTGCTGAACTCAGAGCCTCCCAGCACACCCTCTTTTCCCTTTTATTCTGCTGTTACCTGGAGCGGCACTTTCCGAGGGGTGAGCCATGGCCAGGAGGCCTGCCAAGGCCAAGTACAACTTCATCTGCAATGAGACCCCAGCCCGGGAAGTGCCCTGAGCACTTAGAAGAAGAGAGCTGCCTGCATACCTATAATCCCAATACTAGGGAGCAAAGGGAGGAGGATCGCTGTGAGTTCAAGGCCATCCTGAGACTACATAGGGAATTCCAGGTCAGCCTGGGCTAAAGCAAGAATTTGCCTCAAAAAAGAGAGCCCCCTCCATCCCTCTCTTTCCAGCTTCCCCCAACCCAGTCCCACCTTCACCCCCAACTCCACCTCAGTGGGCCTGCTCTGTGAGTTAGGTGCCCACAGCAGATCACCACCAGTTGTAGTTAGCAGCTCCCCCCCTCAGGAGCTCAACTGCACAGCTCACTTGATATTGACAACTCCTCTGGCTGAAGCTGGGCTTTTATGTCCTCTAAACTGGGGGTGTGGCACAGGGAGGTCTGTCCCAAGACTGAACTCTCCCCTCCCACACTGGGGTTGGGGTGGACAAAGAAGAACCCTTGAAATGGGAGAGAAGAGCAACAGAAAGGGTCGGAGTTTTCTTCCCCAGCTTCTGAACAAAGCACGTTTGCCTCAGGGTTTCTCATCTCCCCATTGAGTGCCTAGACATGAACTATTCCCAGAGGTACAAACAACTAATCCTTCAAAAGACATGTTTTTCCCTGAGATATGGTTTCGCTCTAGCCCAGGCTGATCTGGAATTCATGATGTCATCTCAGGGTGGCCTCAAACTCTTGGCAATCCTCCTACCTCAACCTCCCAAGTGCTGGGATTAAAAGTGTGTGCCACCATGCCTGGCTTCCCCTCAAATTTTTGGTTGAACTGTGTATCTAGGACTTGGAAAGAAAGAAAAATCAGGATCCAACAGCTAAGGAATTATGGGGAATATGGGCCCAAGGGAGAGGGAGCATGGTGCGAAAACTGGAGCAATGTTGACCCCTCAGGGGGTCTCAGGACTGCCTCAACAGTCACCTGACCCCTGTGATCAATGCTGGTGGGCAGCCCCCAGTTCTCAGTGGAGACAAGGGAACAGGAAATCTGCCTGAAGACAGTTGAGCCTCCCAGATAGGAGGATCTTGGGGGCTGCAGGCTGAGACGCAACGTAACTTCCCCTGTCTCTATCCAGCCCCTTCTTCTTGGCTTATGGTGGAGGGCTGTCTCTGCACCTGGATTTCAGGAACCAGGGAAGAGCAGAGCTGATTGTGGTTAGTGGTCAGTTGGACTAGTCAGTTAGGAGGTTTGGGGTTATTCTGAAATAGACAAGGGGCAGTTTCTTCCTTGAAAGAGGCTGGCAGCCATTCTTTATATATACACACATATATTTTTAAAATTCATCTGTTTGTTTACAGCGAGAGAATGGGTGTACCGGGACTTCCAGCCACTACAAGCAACTCCAGATGCATGCACCCCTTTTGTGCATCTGCCTCTATGTGGGCACTGGGGAACTGAACCCAGGCTGTTAAGCTTTGCAGGCAAACCCCTAAACTGCTGACCATCTCTCCAGGCCACCTCTTTTATACATACATATGCAAATATATAATTTATTTGGAAGCAGAGAGATACAGAGAGGGACTATGGGTGCGCCAGGGCCTCTAGCCACTGTAAAAGAACTCCAGATGCATGCTCCACTTTATGCATCTGGATTTACATGGGTACTGGGGAGTTGAACCCAGCTTATTAGGCTTTTCAGGCAAATGCCTTAACCACTGAGCCATCTCTCCAACCCCCAAGGAGGCTGCCATTCTTAGCCAGGAAAAGTACTTGGGTCTGTGTCCACTTCTTGGGGCAGTCCTGTTCTGGCATGGCCACACCTTTGACTCTCTACCACTTTGCTGCCAAGGAAGCCACATCTTAACCAAGGGTCAAGGGACAACACCACAACCAAACACCTTCCACTGTGCCTGTCCCCTGCTGGGAAACCAAGCCCAGGGCCTCAGGAAGGAAAAGGCCTTTCTTCCAGTCTTGCTTAGCCAGTGATTTGCTGTATGTGAATTTGAACAAGTAGTTCTTTGAGAATCATGTTCTAGCATTTTATAGGATTTTAGAAATATTTAAGCCTATGAGTAATATATTTTCATTGATGAGAAAGTAGAGAACATGAATAAGCAAAAAATGAAAATAAATGGAGCTGGGTGTGGTGGTGGTGGGTGCCTGTAATCCCAATATGTGGGAGGCAGAGGCAGGAGAGTCAGAAGTCAAAGGCCAGCCTCAGCTATCTAATTACTTTGAGGCCAATCTGACCTACATGGGACCCTGTATTTAAAAGGGGGGGGCTTGAAAGATGGCTCAGCAGTTAAAAGCGCTTTACCTACAAAGCCTCTCCTCCCAGATTCAATTCCTAAGCCAAGCTACTTATAATCAGGGGAGATTGCGGGTGATTTTTGTCAAGGTTTGTCATTATTCTTTGCATAAATAAATATAGGAAGGAAAATATTTTTCTGTGATCCCACCACCACTCACCAATACCTATTTAAATAACTTGGTGTCCTTGTAGAGAATATAGAAATCATATTTACTGGGGAACAGCCGAGCTGTATAGTAGAAGCAGGCCGACTGACCGTAGCCCTGCAGGATCCACAGGTCGTTATGTTTTACGAGCCACGGAATATGTGGAACGTCAAGTAAAACAAATTTTTCGAAGTCTACCCTTCAGTGGAGGCTGTTACAGAGGTGGCTTTGAACCCAAAATGACAGAACGGGATGCAGCATTAATACTAGGTGTAAGCCTGCCACCGATAAAGGAAAAGTAAGAGATGCTCATGGGCGAATTACGCTCTTGAATCACCCAAAGATGGCTCTCCTCATAGAGCAGCCCAAATCAACGAAGTCAAAGATGGAGCTCAAACGTGAAGTAAACTATGATGAAGTTTAAGTTCATATTAGATTATGTATATGAGCACCAACTTTTTGCGATAAGATGCCTCAAAGCTACAATTTATTAAAAGAAAAACAAAATCACATTTATTTGGAAATAATGTTAAGAGCCACTTTAAATGTTATTTTAAGAGTTTTTTTTTTTGAGACAAGGTCTCATGTTACCTAGACTGGCCTTGAACTTGAGGTCTGCCTCAGCCTCTGAAGGGACATATGGTCATAGGTAGCACCACCACACTCAGGTGGTTACAGCTTTCTTTCAATGATTTACCATTTTAGCCTCCACAGCTCCTGTCACTGTCAATAAATATAGATGTGCTTCATCACTGTGCTTGAATATTTTATATGACTAACAAACTAACTTTTCTTGTTAGATACTTGGGTTGTTTCCAATTTTATAAACAGCATTCGAAGGAACATTCATAGAATTAAATCTCTAGCCACCTCTTCAGTTATTTCCTTAGGCAACAAGTCTTGAGCTGAGCTGGGAAGATGGCTCAGTACCCACATAAAACCAGGTGCACAAAGTGGCACATACATCTGGAGTTCCTTTGCAACAGCTGGAGGCCCTGATGAGCCCAAATAAATAAATTTTTTAAAAAAATTTTAAGGCAAAAAAACAAAAAAAATTTAGCCCTAAATGCACATTTTGTACATTTTTTAGGACTTTTTTTTTTTTTTTTTTTTTTTTTTGGCTTTCGAGGTAGGGTCTCGCTCTAGCCCAGGCTGACCTGGAATTCACTATGTACTCTCAGGGTGGCCTTGGAACTCACGGCAATCCTCCTACCTCTGCCTCCCGAGTGCTGGGATTAAAGGCGTGCGTCACCACACCCGGCTCCAGCTAGGACTTCTTAATATTTACTGTCAAATGGACTCATGGAGATTGTACCTCATCCCTCCATCAACCACGTGTAAGAGACCTTTTCTACTTGCCCTCATTAGCCCTGATAATTAGCTTTTTAAGTAACTGGAGGGGGAAGAAACTGTTTAATGCAAACATCGCCTTACGGAGTGACAAAGAGGTAGTCTGGGAAAGAAATGACTTGGCCAATGTGGCACAATTCAAAATAATCTCAGTATCAGATCCCCTGATTCCAAAGGAGCCTCTGTACTTAGTCCAGTCACTTATGCAGCAAGTGCTGACTAAGTCCTTGCGTATGCTCGGGGCTGTGCAGTGGGCACACTCTGGCACAAAGTACGGGCCTTGTCCTCAAGGAAGGCACTGGTGCAGGGAGCCAAAAGGCAAACAAATGGGCTGTAAGGAGGGAAAGTAAACAGCCACTCAAACAGGTCGGGTGCACAGAAAGGCAGGCCCTCAAGCATCTTACTCTTGCTGGTCAGGAGGCTAGGCAGCAAGGGAGCAAGGAATGCTGGGAAAGCTAAAGCAAATGCCTGTAGATCTCTTCATCTCAAAGAGTAGCTTCTCTAAACACTGACCTGTTCCTTGGGGCTGGGGCTGTAGGCCTGGGCGTGGAGACGCTCTGAGACTGTACCATGTTTCCAATCAACTAATAATGTCCCACTTGGGACCAGGACAAAGCCAGCAGTCTTCCCCCTTGGTACCTCTGCTGATCCTTCCCCAAAGCCCTGAGAATGCAGAGGAACCAGGAAGAATGATGGCTCCCAAACAAACCCTGTCCCTATCCTACCATTCACACTCAGGCTCCCTGTCCCAGGGCCAGCTAGCCTCCGGAGGACACTGCTGGGACTGTGCAGCTCAAGACCTTTGTGATTGGAGGAGCCCCACAGGGTCCCCCCCTGCCTGCCCTCTCCATATTCAGCTTTCCAAAACATCTCTGCCCCCAGGGTTTGGCCCAACTTCCTGTGGGATAACCGGCCCTCAGCTACTGCTTGCAAAACAACTTGTTCTTTCTTAATGCTGTTTAGGAAACAATTCAGTTTGAATTACAGGCAGGTGTGTGTGTGTGTGTGTGTGTGTGTGTGTGTGTGTGTGTGTGTGTGTGTGTAGAAGGAGGCACCACCAGCTTTTAAGAATTCTCCGGCTGGAGAGATGGCTCAGCAGTTAAATAATAAATTAATTGAAATTTAAAAATTAATTCTGAATTCTACAGATACTACCTGGTAATATATTGAATAAGATTTTAAATTATAGATAAGTTTAAAGTTCACCTGTAAATTAGGTTTAGGGCTTCATCCCCAACTCCAATGACCTTCCTCTTGTCTTTAGATATAAACGCTATTGTCACTTTGACATTTGCTTCTCCAAACCTTTTGCTATATCTATGGGAAATATTCCTTTTCCTTCATTTTTCCATAAGTGTTATCATATGATATATATTATTTGGTAATGTGTTTCTTTCACTCCACAACACATCTTGGCTGGGATGCAGCTCAGTGGTAGAGTGTTGGCTTAGCTTCCGCAAGGCCCTGGGTTCGGTCCCCACCACTGGATGGGAAAAAATGTTCAACACATGATCAAAATGCTAAAAACTAAAAACAAAGACAAATGATAAATTCCTGTAGAGAAAGTGTGTGTGTGTGTGTGTGTGTGTGTGTGTGTGTGTGTGTGTGTGTGTCTTTGTCATCTGAAAGGAATGAACAGGGCTAGTGAGACGGCTCCATAGATAAAGAGCAAGATAAAGAGCTTGGATTCCCCGGTGTCCTGAGAAAGCCAGAAACCTCGGTTGGCTTTGTAATCTCAACATGCTGATGGCGAGATGGGAGGCAGAGAGAGGAGAATTTTCCAGAAGCTCTTGGACCAGCTAGCCTGAGAAATGCACAACTAACAGGGTTGGAGAGATGGCTCAGCGGTTAAGGCAAGGCACTTGCCTCCAGTGCCTAAGGCCCCAGGTTCAATTCCCCAGGACCCACATAAGCCAGACCCACAAGGTGGTGGCCCTGGTGCGCTCTCTCTCTCTCTCTCTCTCTCTCTCTCTCTCTCTCTCTCTCTCTCTCTCTCTCTGTATCTCTGCTTGAAAATGAATAAATAAAATATTTTAAAAAAGAAATGCACAACTAACAAAGAGGGGACATGAAAGGGCTGACCTCTGAGAGCTGCCCTCTGATCCCCAGCATGTACCGGGGTGTACACACCCGCAGTCACACACCAAGAAATTTAAAACTAAAATAAAAATTGAGTGTGCTTTTAATCCCAGCACTTGGAAGGCAGAGGTAGGAGGATCACTGTGAGCGTGAGATAGTTCCAGGTCAGCCTGGGCTATAGTGAGACTCTACCTTGAAAAACCAAATAGATAGATAAGTAAATAAATATTGCTTGTTGACTGAAAGCAAAAATTATATTATCTAAGGCAAATTTCAAAAAAAATTCAGTCAAAATCATTTATTTTACTACCACCCATTCTTTCTTTTCCCACTCTGGATGCAATTCTTGTAGGCAAATGTTGATTTTTTAAAAAAAAAAGATAACAGTCACGCTGTATAGCCCAGGCTAGCCTTGAGCTTGCAATTCTCCTGCCTCAGCCTCCTGAGTGCTAGGATTACAGCCTGTGCTATAGAGCCTGGCAGATTGTAGAACTTTTGACCCCACTTTCACGTGTAGCTTTTCTTCGAATTTTGCTGAGTTCTTTATCCCTTTCCACAAAACTCTGAGAGAATTACCTCAGTCCTCAAGGTTACTAATTTTCTCCAGCTTACAATATGCTTTAAAAAAACAACTTGGGGCTGGAGAAATGGCTTAGTGATTAAGGTGTTTGCCTGCAAAACAGAAGGACCTGGGTTTGAGTCCCCAGTGTCCACATAAAGCATGTGTCTAGAGTTCGTTTGCAGTAGCTGGAGGCCTGGGTGCACCCATTCATATTCTCTCTCTCTCTCTCTCTCTCTCTCTCTCTCTTTCTCTCTCATAATTCAATAAATAACATATTTTTAAAATATTTTATTTATTCATTTTCAAGCGCAGAGAGAGAGAGAGAGAGAGAGAGAGAGAGAGAGAGAGAGAAAGTACACACCCGAGCCACCACCTTGTGCCTCTGGCTTGTGTGGGTGCATCCAGAGTTTATTTGAAGTGGCTAGAGGTTCTGACACACACATTCTCTGTCTGTCTCTCTTCTATCTCTCTCTACTTGCAAATAATACAAATATTAAAATAACAATAGCTTTAAAAACAGGGGGGTTGGAGACATTGCTCAGTGGTTAAGGCACTTGCAAAACTTGACTGGGTATCTGGGTTCATTTTCCCGGTACCCAGGTAAAGCCAGATGTGTAAAATGGCACATGAATCTGGAGTTTGCTATAGTAGAACTCCTGGTGCACCCATATTTCTCTCTCTCTCTCTCTCTCTCTCTCTCTCTCTCTCTCTCTCTCTCTCTCCTTGAAAATAAAAACATCTAAAAAACCAATAGGGTATGTCTTTCTATTAGAATCTTTTTCATAACTGTCAGTACTTTTTCACATATATAACTACTTTAACTCCCCAACAATAAGAAATGTAGTCCTTTAGGACTGAAGAGATGGCTTAGCCGTTAAGACGTTTGCCTGCAATGCAGAAGGACCTGAGTTCGATTCCCCAGTGCCCATGTAAAGCCAGATGCACAAGAGGGCTCATGTGTCTGGAGTTCATTTGCAGTGGCTGGAGGCCCTGTTGTGCCCATTCTCTCTGCCTCTCTCTCTCTCTCTCTCAAATAAAAAAATAAAATATTTTAATGTAGTCCTTTAAACTTCTCCCCTAATGCTTTATTGACATAGGTATACATTTTTCTTTTTTAATGTTTTTATTTATTACAAGGAGAGAGCGAGAGAATGAGCACGCCAGGGCTTCTTGCCACTGCAAATGAACTCCAGATACATGTGCCACTTTGTGCATCTGGCTTTACTTGGGTACTGGGGAATCAAACTCAGGCCATGAGGCTTTGCAAGCAAGCACCTTTAACCACTGAGCAATATCTCCAGCCCTGTATATATTTTCTATCGCCACTTCTTTTCTCATTTGTACAGTCTTAACTGTGTTCTTGGGGGCTGAGAGACTGGCTGTCAGACAGCAGGGTGGGAGCTTCTGCTTTGACTTGGAGGGTTTGAGGAGACTGTGAGGAAGACACACTGTCGTAGCTTGGTGGCTCCTCCTCTGAGCAGGCACGCTTGTTCCTGCCCAGTGTTGCCAACCACCTAAGGTACCACCAGGTCTCTGATCCAAAATATGACCCCCACCCACTCTTCTCCTCTAAAGGCAGACACCTCGCCTTTTGTCAGCCACTGGAAGATGAGAGTGTGTGAAGATCAGTCACATTGGTCTCTTCCCACGAGGTGCCTCTTGTCACATTTGCACCACTTACAGTAATGAAGCAGAGTTCAGAACCCCCACATACACCCTGCTCTGAGGTTTTGTGTGCATGCGTGTGCGTGTGTACCTGTGTGTGTGCATGTGTGTGTAGAGGCCAGAGGACAATCTCAAGTGAGTACCTTGGATACCTTTTTTTCTGATACAAGGTCTTTCAGCAGCCTGGCACTCACCAAGTAGGCTCCAGTAGCTGGTGAGTGGCCCCGGGATCCACCTGTCTCTGCCTCCACATATGCACCATCCTGCCTGGCTTCTTTCATTTTCCCCCATGGTTTCTAGGAATCAAACTCAGGACCTCATGCTTGCAAGGCAAGCACTTTACTGGATATCTCTCCAGCCCCCTGCCCTGAAGTTTCTGAATAGATTCTACTCCTGTTCTGTCTTTTCCAGAATCCTGCTGTTTCTAGCCCATTCCAAGGCCCATTTTTGGCTTTCAAATGGAACTTTGCATGGTGTCTGTTTGCTCATTTGTTCTGTTTTTCTCCCATCTACTATTTCGATGGATTTGGTGCAGCAGAGGCAGTAGGTAGCCAATCTGCCATCTTGAACCTGATGCCTTTTCTCTTATATTTCCTCTGTCCGTTTTCCAAGGTGTTTTCCTTCAATTAGTGTCCCTTGACTCCAAATACCTGGCCCAGGGGTTCAGAAGCTGCCAAACCTTCTTGGGAAAAGGAATTCAAGACCCATTTGGTATTAATTAGTTTCTGCCCCAGCCACCCTTCAAGTATAACTTCTGTTTCTTAAAGTCAGAAATCCAGGGCTGGGGAGATGGCTCAGTAGTTAAAGGCACTTGCTTACAAAGCTTCTTGGACTAGGTTTAATTCCCTAGTACCTATGTAAAGCCAGACACACAAAGTGGTGCATGTGTCAGGAGTTTGTTTGCAGCAGCAAGTGGACCTGGCATGTCCACATCAGTACTCTCTCTAATAAATGAATTATATATATATAATTATGAATTCAAAACCACCAGCATAACTGAGCCCCCCCCCAAGGAGTCCTTTGCCCAGGCAGAGTCTGGCATAGATTTTGTGAAAATAGACTTTATTATAATAAAATGTCTCTTTAAACAAATGCCCCAACCATTGCACACTCCTGGAGACTAAGGTGAGGGCAGGGGTTCAGTCAAACAATCTCCAACCACAGCAAAGGAAACATGCAGAGACCCACCCAACCAGAGGGTGAGGGATGGGGTGGTTTTAAGGATCAGGGTAGAGAACGCCCTACCCACTCTGAACAGAGAATGTATGAAAATAGCTGCATAAATCTGTCCTTTCCCTCAGCCCCTGGACTCCGACAGGGACCAGAAGAAAATGATGAAAAAGAGAAAGTTGAATCCAATGAGCAAAATAAGGCAAACCCAACTCCTGCTTTCTGCTCCCTGGCCCCCTGGGCTTGGGAGACGGGGTGACACAGGGGCCAGGTGGCCCTGGGCATGGAGGGGGTGGATCACTGTGGGGCGGGGTCAGGCCCGCTTTGGCATGACCTTTCTCCTTCCCAGGCCTGTGCAGTGGAAGCGAGATGGAGGAGCTGGGCCGAGGCACTGAGTATGTACATATATATACACGGCTCTGCCCACTGCCCCGGGGAGTGGGGTGGGGGTGGACTCCAGTGCAAATGTTCCTTGGGGGAGGGAAGACATGTTCAAGACAGCCAGAGCCATTAGAAAAGTGGCCCTTATCTCCACCCAGGGTCCCGTCCTGGGATAGGGAGGGCCAAAGAAGGGGTCAGTACAGTGGTCGGAGCTAGGACTGGACTAGAAGCCTGGACCCAGAGTCAAGACTCATGGGTCCAGTTCTGGTCTGATTGGATGTTTGATGGCCTTGGTTAAATTCCTCACTCTGGGGCTCAGTTCACCTCCCCAAAGAGGAACTGGCCCATCTAGAGCTCTCGACCTTAAGGATCCAATGTAGACCCACCCTCCCCTAGTCTCTTGGATTCTTCTGAGTGCCACAGTGTTCACCCAGAGAACAGGGGTTCCCAGCCCACCAGGCTTCTCTGCTCAGTCATCATGGTGGCCTGGGAGCCTCCAGGGACCAAGCCACTTCTGCCTGCAGGATGGGCGGTGGCTTCACTCCTTCTTTCCAGAGCCCAGCTTTCTAAGGAGCTCCTTCCCCTTGGAGAGGAGACCTCGAACTTTCTCGGCTGTGTCCCGTGGCTCTCCCAGCGCAGTCCTGGGGGAGCTGTGGGCGCTGGAGGCACAGTGCCAGCCTGGGGGCACTGGGAGCCCTTGTGTTGTGCTGCCCCAGTCCTGGAATGTGAGAAAGAAGGTCAGGATCACTCCCTCCCTCCCACCTGACACCTTTGCTTCTTTCGCTGGTGCCAGCGGATAAGAACCCAAGCCTCACCACCTTGCCGCTGCCCCAGACACACAGCACGGAGGTGAACAGAGGTGCCAGTGAGGGAGCACTGCCTGGGAGTCCCATGGGACAGTCCCAGCTCTGCTTGCGCTACTTGTGGCCCTAGGCAAACCCCTCACAAGAGGTGCTGGGCTGACAGCTTTCAGAACTTGACCCTCAACTTCCTGCATGTCATCCCCCTTCCCAGGAAGGAAACTCAAGGACAAGGACACTTAAAGGCATCTGTCCCCTCCAGGGAAGACTGCCTACAGCACCTCACAGGTAGAAAGATGGAACATCCTCACCGATCCAGTGGACACGGTACCCCAGGGGTTTCCAGGGAGCCAAGCTAGAGCTCACTCCATGGAGAGAGAGAGAGAGAGAGAGAGAGAGAGAGAGAGAGAGAGAGAGAGAGAGAGAGAGAAAGCTCTCCTGTGAGAAGAGACCAGGCCCAAGGGAACCTCCCAGGCAGGAGTGTCAGTGCAGAGGCATCCCTTCCTGGCTCCATTTGCTACCCTGAGCTGTTCCTTTTGCCTCAGGTCCGCCCAGACAGTGCTCTTTGGTGACCTAAGGACAGGGACCCACCAGAAAGCCAATCCCTCACTGAACCCTCACATCCCCACTTGGACCTGATACAGCTTATCAGCTCTTGCCAAACTGCATGTCCTCTGTCCCTCCATCCAGCCCCCATGGCTTTCCAGGGCCTGGCAAGCTCCCAGCCAGAACCAACCACAGTGCTCAGAAAAGAAGTAAAGGACTAGGTCCATAGCCAAGCCCATCACGGCCATCACTGCCATGGTCAAGGGTGAGCTGTCGAGACTCAGAGTGGGTCTAGGCCTCATCTACTGCAAACGCTCATGGTCACAGAGAAGTCCCAAGCCTTTCCCAAGAGTGAGGGGCTGAGGGTAAACAAAAGGAGGAATTCTCTGAGCCCCAGAGAAGAGCAGCTTGAGGTTGCCTGTTGATTTCAACTTTTCAAGCTCTTCCTTTTACCCTTTAAGCAGAAATATTTCAGTAAAAGTATGTATCTGATCACTCTCCCGGGTCAAAATGCAGAAGACTGGGGCTGGAGAGATGGCTCAGTGGTTAAGGCACTTGCCTCCAGTGCCTAAGGCCCCAGGTTCAATTCCCCAGGACCCACATAA
>PVHP010044550.1:0-14046 GCA_004024765.1 Zapus hudsonius | reverse complement strand
TTTTTTTAATTTAATATTTATTGTCCATAATGAGTTACATTATTTAGTGGGCAAACCATGCGTTGTTATCCCGAATTCCCCACTTCCCCCCCTCCCCATCCCTGATCAGTTGTATATCCTCCTTCGTGGGCTGTCTGTATTAGTCCTTGTGGCAAGGGATCCTGTATATCTTAGTACTCATCCCGGTCTTCCTGGCCCAGGTGAGTTGTTACTGATGGCATATGCATCATTTCATTAATTTACAAGCAGAGCAAGAAAGAGAGAGAGAGATAGATAGATAGAGAGAGAGAGAGAGAGACAGAGAGCACTCCAGGCCTTCCAGTCCCTGCAAACGAATTCCAGATGCATATGCCATTCTGTGCATCTGGCTTTACTTGGGTATTGGAGAATTGAACTCGGGTCCTTAGGCCTTGCAGGCAAGCACCTTAACTACTGAGCCATCTCTCCAGCCCTGACATCACATTCGTGCTTGGTCGGCTTACCTTCCCAGTTTTACTCCTTCATTCCCCTAGGAACATTTCCTAGTAAATTACTTTTCTATGCTGTCTTCTGTCAGGATTTGTTACAGGGAACTCAGCCCAAGATAGTGAGAATGGAACATCACACACAGGATTCCCCCCTCTCTCTGTGCCTTTTCGATGAGACAGCACCATGGAGCTGGGCTCAGAGTACATGGGCTCCCAGGTCATGACAACCTCTGACATTCCACACACTGGAGGGGAAGAGCTACGTCATGTGGACTACCTGATCCAAGCAGATCTGTATCTTCCGAAACAGAGACTCCACTCATAAAACATTCCGATACCAGCTAATGGCTGCCTGGACTTAGTGATTGTCATTCACTTAGTGTCTCTTCAACATGGATACATTCAATTATTATCCCTGAATTCTTTCTTTCTTTTCCTGCTTTGGGAAGGATGCCTCTTGTCCAGGGAAAGAGGGTGGGGCCCTGGGCAGCAGACAAAACCCCACTTTTCCCCTTAAAGAGTTTATAAGGAGGAGTTGGGCCTCTGAAAATTCCAGATTTATGATTATTCAATATTTTTTTCAGACAAACCTGAATTTAAGTCTTAGCTCTACCACTTAACACAAAGTATCTCAAGTACTTTCCTACAAAATGCTGATGGGGATTCTATCTCATAATCGGATTTCAGGAGATACCATAGCGGTTGCCACAGTGGTTCCTGGGATTACTATTAGGGGTTTCTTAGCTCTGTCATTCATGCTGGTAGATGCTTAAGGTGTTCAAAGTATCCTTGGAATGATACCTTCAGCCTGGCTGGGTTCCCTGGAAACTAGGAGGACAGAGCTCATTGGACTCTGACCACAAGGTAACATGGCTCAGAACTTTGCTGGGATTCTCAACACTCCCATGAGGTAAGGTCATGGTGTTATGATCATCGTGAGGATTCAGAGGGCCACTGAGCAGGAGAATTTGTCCAAGGTCACACAGCAACTATCAGGAGAGCAGGATCTAGAGCCTGTCCATCTGATCCTGGAGCACACTGTATATATACATATACAATATATATACAGTGAGAAACCTGGGGCTGAGGTTTGCTTTCTTTTATGAGTAGCCCCACACCACTTGGTGGCGTGTCCCAACACAGACATCTGACAGACACTTTACTTAGTGTTTCTGACATCATAGGAGGAGTACACGAACATACCTGTCTAATGAGGTCCCAGCTGTTGGGGGTTAGGAGGTCATGGACTATCTATCAGAGACTCGGAAACATTGGTGGCTTCCTTCCCTTGGGAGGAAAGCAGCTTCCTGGGCTGGACCCCTGAGGACCATCACAGGAAAGAATGGATATTGGTTTGCTGAGCCGGTGAGTGTTCGGATGTCCCTTGTGGCTCAGGGTGGGGAATGCTGGGAAGGTGCCCCTGATGAATGGGAGTCCATCTCAGGCCACCAGCTGTCATCATTCCCAGGTGGTTCCCAGCTTCCCTTCTCAAAGTTGGGGTTGGGAAATTGACTTTACATGGTTCCATGGTCAGGAAGTGTTAAAGAGGAAGCCAAAGGAAGCATTTACAGAGGTCCAGTTGAACATCCTGAATCTGAACATCTAAAATCTGACACCACTTTGCTCCTAAGCATTTCAAGTAAGGGATGCCCGACCTGTACCTTCTTCATGTCTGGTCCGTGTTATGTAATCCTGCCCCTGCGAGGGAGGTCTCACAGTCCCCACCGAAGATGAAGAGCCATAAAGCTGGGCAACTTGCCAAAATGGATATTAACTGCCTAAAACCAAGACTACAATCCAAGTTGGCTTGGTTCCACAACCCCTGCATGTCCTGGCCCTGGCCATTCCTGTAGCCATTTTTTAAATAAACATTAAAACATTTATTTATTTGCAAGCAGAGAGAGAGACAGAGAGAGAAGAGAGACAGAGAGAATGGGCATGTCAGGGCCTCCAGCTGTTCCAAATGAACTCCAGATGCATACATCACTTTGTGCGTCTGGCTTTACGTGGGTACTGGGGAATCTCAAACTAGGGTCATTCGGCTTTGTAGGCAATTGGCTTAACCCCCTCCAGGGGTCATTTTCACAGTGGACACCCTTCCCAGACACCACTGCAAAGCCACCTTCCGTCTTGGTAATGTAGAGGATCACGGTAGTCTCTGTCAGAAAAGGAACTGTTTTCAGCTTTGTCTATGACGTTTCTCCAAGAGAAATAAAGAGTCAGAAAGGTGTCCTGTCTACCTGGAGGCTCCATGGTGTATTCTCAGCCAGATGGAACTACACTGTGAATCCAGTTGGAATGGGCCAGGAGAACTCTCTCTCTGGCAACCAGTGTGGCAGATTCTAGATCCTAACCAGCAAGCTTCCTCATGAAAAGAGACCAACAGACTCTTTATATATTTTTTAAAAAGCAATAAGAGTTTTCTTTAGCAAAATTCTCAGATTTCCTGCCCTGTTGCATGGCTTCAGAAGACCCGCCCAGCTCTTGCTATCTCTGTTTGAGAGCCTGGAACTCCGTTCATCTAAGGGGTGAGCTTGTTTCCTGGCTTCTTAATAAGATTGCCTCCTCTCTCCCTCTGTGGCCCATCCACTGCCCTATGCTATGTTTGGAGTGAGCAACAGGCAGCCTCTTCATCTGGAACCTTCTAGAGGAGGATCTCTCCTCAGCAGGTAATTTTTAGCTTCCCAAAGTTGGGACATGGGAAAGAATTGTTTAAACCTTACACTTTGGTAACACTAAGTTATATATGAACTCCTAGGTAACAAAAGTTCCCACTTTTATTGTCTAGGTAGCTGAGTTCCCCTAAGAGTTTTAGAAAAGAGACAGAAATTCTGTCTCTTGTCATTGGTAAGTTATCACCCTAGTTTACAACCACCTCCAGAGCTACTGGTCACACACTGGGGTGTTACGAAGACACTGAGATGACCACACAGCAGTGAGGAGTAATGGGCAGGAGGGGAGAAAGAGAGAGAAAGAGGGAGAGAGAGAGAGAGAGAGAGAGAGAGAGAGAGAGAGAGAGAGAGAGAGTCTTCCTTCAGCAATACACAGGGCAGGAGCAGCAGGCTCCCTCGCCTGTTCTCCTCTCTAAGTCCTGGTGTCTTCATTGGTATGTGGGGATTAACAATACTGTAACACACATCTGTTTCTGTCTACCATACCTACCACCCACTCTCAGCCCACCGATTTGGGGGAGCATTTCATCTTATTTCCACCCCATAAAATAGGCACGTGTGATCCAGGGTTTATGGCAACCAATCCAGTGAAACTCAATGAAATTTTTGCTAGGACGTTTGTGAACTGTTCAGCACGGTCTGGCAAGCATTCTGCTTCCCTGAGGGGACAGCCTGTCTTAAAATGGAGCCCAAACAAGAAAGAGAATCTGACAGATGGAGAGAGACATTATGACAACCTTCCGAGGCCACAACCGGAAGGTGTGGTCCAAGTCAAGCCCAGGTTTTCAGTTTGGAGAACAATGGGTTCTCTGTTCACTTAGGATCGTGTGGGTTGAATTTTCTATTGTTATCATCTAAAAGAGTTGAAATAGTTTGAACGGTGGTACCCTGTGTGGGTGGATAAAACAGCTCCCCAAAGCCAGGGGTTAGTAAATGAAAATCCCATGGCAAGGATGAGCTACCTCCTTATGAGCTATTGGTTAGAAAAGCCCTCAAGGCTCCCCCAAACATTACAGGCTTTTGCTACTGCTCTTGGTTACCCATTATAGCTGGAAGTTAAGACCCTATTGCTGAAGGTACCATATGCTTTCAAGCTTGATCTGAGCTGTAAACTTCCTCCCAGCTGGCTAGATTTCATAGTGTCAGAAGTTGCAGACAGGATTACCTGAGGAGTAAAGACTCACCCTGAATGTGGTGCCATTATTCCTGGGCTGAATCAAAAGGAAAACCAGGACGGAGTCCGCAGAGCACCATCTCTCTCTGCTCCCTGGCTGCGGACGCGATGTGACCAGCCTCCTCACATCCCTGCTGTCACAGCTAGAGCCTCCCTACCTGCTAAGGCTTCTTTCCCCTGGTGGACCTCAAACCGTGAGCCAAAATACAACTTTCCTTAAAGCTGCTTTTCCCGGGCATTTTCTGTCACAGCAATGAGAAAAGGAACTGGCACGAGGTCCTGTCTTTAATCACAAGGCAAGATGCCAAACAGGGATGCTTTTTCATCAGACAGGTGGGGTGCCAACCTACCTCTGCCACTTATGTCTTGGGGTTAAATCCTACTCTGTCTCGGCTGAGTCATCACCTCTGTCAAACAGAGACAGGAATCCCAGCTTCACAGGTGAACTCGAGAGTCCCTGGGATGGTGTGGGTGACTGTGCCCGGAACCCATTTCATGACAGTTGGGTTTCTTCCACTGAAGCATAGCACTTGGCTGAATATTTGTGAAAATCAGTTCAGAATAGAAATCACAACACTGTTCTGGGTTTTCCGCATCATCAATGAGTCAGGCAGAGTCTCTTTGCCAGGTGGGAGTTTTATCCAGAGAGGATTTTTTTTTTCATTTATGATGTGTGTGCATGTGTGGTTGGGTTTGATGTGTGCATGTATGTGTGTGTGTGTTGTGCCTTCGTGCCGGCCATGGTGTGTGTGTATGTGGAGGTCTAAGGACAACCTTGGGGTGTTTTTCTTCTTCTATTCTGCATAGACCAGGTTGTCCATTTTTTGTTGTTGTTACTTTTTTTTTTCCTGCTTCCTGTGAGCCAGTCTAGTAGGGCCATGAGCTTCTGGATTCTTCTACCATAGCATATTGGGATCATGTCCAGCTTTACATGGGCACTGAGGGATTGAACTCAGTCCAACAGGCTTGCAAGGAAGTGCTTTTAACTGCTAAGCCATTCTCCCAGCCCCCCAGAGAGAATTCTTTCAGAAACATTGGGTTCATGTATTCAAGGTCTCAAGACTTTGCAAAATGCATCTTCATCCTACTAAAGCATGCTGCACTTGCCCCCACAAAAGTCCCCAGATTAAGGGTGAAGGGGATTGTGATGGTTTATTCTGATGGTGAATTGGCAGGACATAGCATCACCTGGGAGAGACTGTCTTGATAATGTTAATTGAGGTGGGAAGACCCACCATAACTGTGGGTTTCATCCTGGACTTTATAAACAGAGAGCTGGCTGATCACCGGCACTCATCTCTCTCTGCCTCCTCACTGTGGACTGAATGTGAGCAGCTGCCTCAAGCTCCTGCCACCACGCCTTCCCCATCATGATGGACTGTGACCTTGGACTGTAAGATGAAATAAACCCTTCTTTCCTTAAATTGCTTTTTAAAAATTATATTTTAATTTATTTATTTTCAAGCAGAGAGAGATAAAGACACACAGGGAGGATGGGTGTGCATGGTCTCTAGCCACTGCAAAGGAGCTCAAGACACATGTAACACTTGAGCATAATGTTTTACATGGGTACTGGGGAAGTGAACTCAGGTCTTTAGGTTTTGTGGGCAAGTGTCTTAACTGCTGACCAATCTCTCCAGCCCCCTTAAACTGTTTTGATCAAGTATTTTGTCCCAGCAATGAGAAGCTGACCAGTACAAAGGTGATGCTCCCGCTTTGGTGTGCCCCCATCAAATCTCCCCCTGAGGGTTAATTCCTCAATGTTTAAGTGTTGGGATTTAAGGCTTAATGGGAAATGTTTGGCTTATGGGGATTAATGCCTTGTTTTCTTGAATAGGATTGCTACTGGAACTTCAGGACTTCCCTTTGGCATGTGCTTGCCTCTCTGCCTTCTGCTAGGAGCTTCAGCAGTGGTCCATGCCAATGCCATGTTCATGAACTTCTCTGTCCCCCAAATCCTTTTCCTTTATAAACCACTCAGTTTCTGGTATTCTGTTATAGCAGCAGAAAACAGACCAAGATTCCTCCCCTCTTCCCCAACGCAAGGAGGCCTTCTGAAAGAATTGGTCTGCCTGTGAGAGGAGTATTTGCCCAATCACACCCATCCTTCGGCCAACCAATTTGAGAAGTCGTCATGCCCTGGATGGTGCCTCTTAACTCCTGGCTCTGCCCTCAGGTTCTCACACCATTATTTACAAAGTATCAGCTTGCCTAACTAGCTTCCACATGCTCCCTGGTCTTTATTCCCTGGCAGAGAGGTAATGCTTAGAGATAACTTCCATTATTCAAGGTCTGCCTTGAGACATGGAAAAGGATCTGCCCTGTGTCCCATATGTCTTATACTGGTGAATGAGTTAGAAGTTCTTTTTATGACATTTGCTAGGAGAGCAGTGCCAGGTCCTCATGCCTCCCACCATGCCTGGGGGCTGATGGTGAACACTGCATGAAGGTAAGAAGAATTGGGTGGAAAATGACTGGTGCCTGTCTGCTCCAGGTCTGGCCAAGATGCTTTATGTGAGGCCCACTTCAATCCCTACAGCAACCCATCACATCAAGGATGTTCCTAGGCCAGTTTTACAGGTAGGGAAACTGATGCTGGTACAGGTAGAGAAACTGAGGCTGCAGCAGGCATGTCACTGAACTTGTCCAATGTCAACAGGAGCAGATTGAAACCCAGAAGTCTGGAAACAAAGCTTTGCTCTCAACTGCCATGTGTGCTGTGCTGAGTTTTAGACCAATTAAGTGTTGGGTCTCACTCTAGCCCAGGCTGATCTGGAATTCACTCTAGTCTCAGAAGGGCCTCGAACTCATGATAATCCTCTGACCTCTGCCTCCAAGGAGTTCTAGGATTAAAGGCATTTGCCACCACACCCAGCTACCAATTAAGAGGTATCATTTCTAAGTGGTCAGCTATATCCCAGTGCATAAAAGTAACTTGTATACAGTTAGTGGTGACCTGCAGAGAGAGCAAAGCTGAGTCAATCACTCATGGCACCTTCTGTATAGTTACTGCAGAGAAGGTATTGTATGGAGTTTTTCCTCTGGGCATAACATGAAGCCATCTTGAGGTAAAGAAAGCTTCTTCCTAGTAGCTATGGCAACTTTGAAACAGAAAAATACAGTGAAATAAGGTCTATAGGAATGGCTACCACATAAGGTTTTATACAGAAAAATTCAGTGAATTAAGCCTGTTTTATTTTATTTTTTATTTTTTAATGGAGCTATTGCCAATTCCCTAGCAGATGGAGGAAAAATCTGCCTGGCTGATGTCTAGAGTCAGGAGCAACAATAAAGGATTACTGTACAAAACCAATACATGTCAGGGTGGTTTGTTCCATTAATCAATACAAAATTGCTGTGCTCTCTTGGGCTCTCTAGCCTCCACTCAGGAAAGGGTGGCCATAGTTCTGTGGTCATCAAGTAGTGCTGATTTCTGTAAGTGCAAACACTAGAGAGAACTAGAAAGAAGGAAGCCACTGAATACATCTACCCTAGAGAACAGAAATAATGTCTGGGGAGATGTAGCCTGTATACAATAAACCCAGACATCACTTTGTTTCCGCCTGATCATTATGTCCCCTGGGAATGAATGAACTTCTGAACACAGAAAGGCACACTGACTCACAAGACAGATGCCAAAAAGTGGCCACCAGACTTTATTTACTGTCCCCAAATCTTCAAAGTACTTGAGGATACTGCAAACATAGAGAAATAGAAGAAGACAAACACAATAAAAATCAAAGAAGGTATTTCATAAACTCCTTCAAAGAACTGCTTTTCCTTGCCTTCCGCAGTTCCAGAGAGCCCACTTGGACAGAAAAGAGCTGGTTGGAAAATTGTTCCTTAACTAAATATTTGTAAATGATTAAAGCACATTTTTTAAAGTTTGAAATACACAAAACTGTGTTAAGAAGTTTTTTTTTTTTTCTTCTTCGTAATTTCAGCATGAGCTGGGCATGGTGGTATAAGCCTGTAATTCTAGAACTTGGGAGTTAGAGGCAGGAAGATCAGGAGATCCAGGCCAGTCTTGACTATGCAGTAAGTTCAAGGCCAGTATGGACTATATGAGATCTTGTCTCAAAGAAAAATAAAATCAGTATGAATCAGTGTATGCAGAAGAGATGTGATGAAAATCAATTCCTTGTTTATCTTTCTTTTCAAAAAAAATTTAAAAAATATTTTATTTATTCATTTTCAAGCAGAGAGAGAGAGAGAGAGAGAGAGACAGAGAGAGAGAGACAGAGACAGAGAAAGAACACCAGGGCCACCACCCTGTGGGTTTGGCATATGTGGGTACTGGGGAATTGAACCCAGGGCCTTAGGCACTGGAGGCAAGTGTAACTGCTGAGCCATCTCTCCAGCCCCTATCTTTCTTGAAGTCTGGATTCTCTTCCTTTCTTCCTTCCTTCCTTTCCTCCTCCTCCTCTTCTTGTTTTTGGTTAGCTCAAAGTTTTTGGACAATATTGTTTAAATGTTCTAAGTTTTCAGATATTTTCACATTTAAATTTTCTTTCATTTAAAAATATTTTTATTTGAGAGAGAGAGTGAGAGAGAGAGAGAGAGAGAGAGAGAGAGAGAGAGAGAGAGAGAGAGAGAGAATGAGAATAAGGACATGTCAGGGTCTCTTGCCCCTGCAAAGGAACTCCAAACACATGCACCACTCTGTGCATCTGGCTTTACGTGGGTTCTGGAGAATCAAACCCAGGCCATCAGGCTTTGCAAGCAAGTGCCTTTAACCACTGAGCATTCTCTCCAGCCTCAATTTCTTTCTTAATTTATGGGCCAAGTCAGTACAATGATGAAAAGACAAGGTGTAGCTAAAACCCTGATGCCTTCTTACTGCTCATTTCTGCTTAACACTTCAAGTGTTCCCAGTATCCACAAGGCACACAGTCCAAGATCTCCAGTGCATGCCTGAATCTATAAATACTATGATTTTTTTCCCCTGTTTGCAGGGTTCATCTGTTTGCCCCTGCATTGTGTTTGGGCCCTTGTCTCACTACACTTACACTTGGGGACATTATTAAGCCCAGCATGTGTCATTTGATCATAGGCACGTTGAACTCAAGATAATTACTCTGATCAATGAAATGGTCACTGAGTAACTGATAGACGGGGCAGAGGGTAGGGAATCCAGCATGGATACTCTGGACAGACAGGATGGAGTGGAAAGTCATGAGATTTCACCATATTACCCAGAGTGAATGTAACTGATGAACTGCTATATGCGGATTTTGTTTTTCATTGAATGTTTTTGGAATGCCAAGAGCTACAAGTAGCTGAAACCATAGTTAGGGAGGATCTACTATGGAGGGTTTTCCCTTTGAGCTTGTGAGAGATCTCACTGAACTGGTCATGGCTGGGAAAAGAGCTGATGAAGGTCAGAAAACAATGACAAAGGGGAACTCACACTCAACTGCACCCTTGACCACCCTCCACCAGCTGGGAGTGAATGAGAGCTCCTGCTGCCTGCTCGTTAGAACTCCTTTGGGTAACTTGTCTATGCCCCTCACAAGATCCCACCAATGGTACTGGTGGTCTCACCAATAACATCATGGTGGCTTTTCTTCTTTCATAGCTGCTTCTTGGGACAGGTACTCAAACACACCATCTATATCTGTGTCTCTGTCTCAGGTACCACTTGCTCTTGGGTCAGTAAATCTTAGAAAAAGAAACGGTGTGAAAACAGCATCTTGAGAAGATTCCAGGTTGTCCAACTGAGACAAGGTGATTTCCAGAGAAAGTGCATCCAGAGAGCTTGACGAGAAGAGGAAGAATGTCGTGGCCAAGGAGTTAGCTGCGTTGGGGCAGCTCAAGGTGCGAGAGAGGGGGAGAGAGTCAGTGTGTCAGCCATGAACTTGACTGTCTGCTCACTCAGCCAAGTCCAAATTCCTCAACTTTCACCTTCACCCTATTTTACCCCAAGTGGCACACCCATCCGATAGAATGGGCTCCACACTCCTGGTCTTTCTATTTTCTGCTGCTTTACCTTGGAATCTTCATAAGGAAGAGAAGGAATGGATAATTCCCAGAAAGGATGATAGCATATGGATCAGTCCTCACTAGAACCTTCCTTCCTTCCTTCCTGATGGAGGGATAAGAGGACTGAGTGGTGAGTGAAAAATCACTCAGGCTGGACTTGAGGAGTTCAGCCATCACACAAAGAGCCCGTGTGTTTGCAGTACAAACCTCTTAATTCATAGGGCACACATCAAATAGAATAGTCACTATGTATTATTCTATACCACTTAATTCACAGGGCCACACACGAAATAAAGTGGTCACTATTTGCTACATACCACTTAATTCACAGAGCACATATGAAATAAAATGGTTACTGTATACTCCAGGCCAAGTAAAAGAACCTTCATTTCCAAAAGCGGAAATTAACATTGCACCTGCTGAAACTGACTAGGAAATGGATCGAGAGAGTGGGAAGAATGTTGCATGGATGCACAGAAACCAGGGCTACAAAGGAGTTCATCTTCTACACTGAGCTGTGTGTTTAGAGATGCTGAAGACAGAGGAAATACTCTGAGCTTAGATTGAACTTTTTCAAATATAAGGACCCAGATTTCAATACGCCCTTCAGCCTCGTAATTTCACCTGACCATTTCCTTTAGGAGGAATTGTCTTCTCTACGGAAGAAAATCTTTTAGGTCTTGAGATGTCTTCTATGACAAGATCCAGGGTTGAAGCTTGGGTTCAACCAATGGGTAATGTAAAAAGAAATTTTTAATGAGCCAATTATGGTGTCTATGTAAAAACTTCTATTTTCATATAGGACAGTTTTTTTTTTATTCTTTTGTTTTTCTTCAAGGCAGAGTCTCAAGCTAATCCAGGCTTGCCTGAAACTCATTCTGTAGTCCCAGGCTGGCCTCGAACTCACAGTGATCCTCCTATCTCTGCGTCCCGAGTGCTGGGATTGTCCATAATGAGTTTCATTATTTAGTGGGCCAACAATGAGTTGTTATCCCCAATTCCCCAATGTCCCCCCTCCCCATGCCCAATCAGCTGGATATCCTCCTCCGTGGGCTGTCTGGATCAGTCTTTGTGGCAGGGGACCCTGGATAGCCTAGTATTCAGCCCGGTTCTCCTGGCCCAAGGAAACCACACTGTCCTTTCTGTTAGCAGCCCACGCTGCAGCCACCCCTAGAACCAGAACCTTCCTTTTTCCCGAAAACCTCCCATAATGCATGTGGACATCTGCCTGGCATTTAAAGCCACTCCGCTTGCCACGGTCACAATTCCTGGAACAGCTTTCAGATCTATCTCCCCACTGGGCTGTAAGAAGGTTGGACACAGCAACCATGTTTGTTCCTAAATCTCATGCAAAACCCACGTTCAACAGTGACTCACACCTGTTGAATGGATGGATGGAATGAATGTGATCTTACTGGTGATCAAGCCAGGCCGTATCTAAGCATGCAACTTCATTTCTAAATTCACTACTTTCAGGAGGAGGAGTCATTCCTGAGACCTTTGGATACAGACCAGTGAGTAACCCTCCAAACCCTGTTTCTCAGCCTTGCGGACAAAGATCTTATTTTAATCATTTGCTCTCTTCTTAGTAGAAACTGCTTTGGACTTATTTGAGTCAAACAAAATGAACATGACATTGATCTATATCACTCAGCAGTGCCCCACTGGATGCTGGGAAATTGAACATATCATTGGCTTCTGTTTTTTATGTGATCCAATGAACCACTTATTTCACTACCCAGTGTGCCACTAACACCTGACGACACGTGATTCCTATACAGAGGTAGGAGCTGTGGGTTTTGTTTTGTTTTGCTAACAGAATTTGGATGTGAGTTGAGAAAAATTTTGACTGGATCAGGGACAGGCCAAGACAGTCTAAGCCATGTGACCCCCTGAGGATGGGCCAGGCCACCTCTGACCATTCTTGTCACTGTCCAGTGCTCAACAGGCAGCCTGGGAAATAGCCTGTGCTTCTCCACTTCCAGCCTCATTGGAGGCAAAGCCCTTATTTGAGTTCACCTGGGGACAGATTAGAGGAGATCCAAGGGGGAAGGAGACTCTGCCAGCTCCCCAGAATCCAGTGTGGAGACACTGGGGCACCAGGGGATGCTTGGTAGGGGGCTGGGTCTATGTGCCAATATCCTGAGGGTACTGAAGAGAGCCTTGTTTTAACAAATCACAGCTGCCCTAGAAAATTCATCAAGGCTTCCTGCCTGCTGCCCCCTGCACAAAAAGGGGGGACGACAATGATGTAAAGAGAAAGATTAATTCATAAAGAACCTGGCTCTCTGGAGGGTAACAGCCATCAGACATGTAAATGAGCCTCTTTATGCAAGAAGATGTGCCTCAGTTCCCTGGAGTCATCCTGAATCCCAGAGTCTGGTTTTAACAGCTGTGCCTTGCTAAGCCTTGGTTTCCTCATCAGGAAACCTGAGACCCTAATATACATCCCTCATCAGGTTGCTGAGAGGATGACACATGTGAACAAAAGTTAAATGTCAGGCCAGGTGTGGTGGCACACCTTTAGTCCCAACACTTGGGAGCAGAGGTGGGAGGATCCCTGTGAGTTCAAGGGCAGCCTACATAGTGAATTCCAGGTCAGCTTGGGCTAGAGAGTGATTTTACCTCTAAAAACAAACAAAAAAAAAACAAATAAATAAATAAAAGAGAGAGAGGTGTTGTACATATAAATCTTCCCTCCATCAGGCCTGGCTCCCATAGACTGTTACTGTAGCTGTAACAGTCACGTGTTTTCGGAACACCAAAAAGGAATGCTCGCCTTCTGCTTATTTTTGCAAATGCTAGCAAAAGTCTAAGACAAAAAACCCAACAAAGACCACACAAGAAAGCGAGCTACAAATCAATCTGCTTTATGACCAGTATACTACAATAAAACGACGACATATTTCAGGAATGCTGTACAATGACCAAGCAGGGGGTGAAACATTAAAAAGATGTAACTCATCTTGCAAAAAAAGTCAAAAGAGAAGCTACATAAACAGCTTACATATCAATAGTTTAAGTATTATAACAGGAAAGACTAAATGTTAAATATTGATCTGTTGATTCATTCTAAATGCAGACTGCTTGGGAGCTGACCTGAGGCAGAACAGACCAATTGTTAAAGATGATTGTTAAGTATTAAAGTCTGTCCAGCCTCTTCTGTGGCCCATGGGGTGGAAAGTCCTAGGAGCAGCTGGGAACTGCTCTGGCTCCAACATGATTAGAAGGAGGAAAGGAGATGGTAACCTGGCAACGAACGATGCTAATGACCTGACTACACAATAGCCAGGTATTCAGCAGTTTGAAAAGGTTTTTGAAACTGTTTCTTCCCAGTGCTCAGCCCTTCTTGACAACCCCTGCCTGGGAAAAGTCCACACTTTGCTTGACTAACCTCCCTCTTGGTAAAGAGTATATAAGGAAGCTCCAAATAGGTTTCAAGGCCACAGTCCTTTGAAGAACTATCTCAGCTGAGGACCCCGGGTTTGAGAAGAAATCTCTTTTCCTCTAGTACTGGTGTTGGAGTCCTCATTTCAGAGACATTTCCGCTACAGCAGTTCATGAAGAGAAGATCTACCACTGATCAAAACCTTTGTATTTGGGGCTAGAGCGATGGCTCAGCAGTTAAGGCGCTTGTCTGCAAAGCCTAAGGACCTGGGTTCAATTCCCCAGTACCCACGGAAAGCCAGATGTGCAAAGTGGTGAACGCATCTGGAGTTCATTTGCAGTGGCTGGAGGCCCTGGTGTGCCC
>PVHP010044548.1:0-14047 GCA_004024765.1 Zapus hudsonius | reverse complement strand
AAAGCTTGGCATGGTGGTGCCTGCCTTTAATCCCAGCATGCAGGAGGCTGAGTTACGGAGATCGCTGTGAGTTTGAGACCAGCCTGGGTCTACAGATTGAGTTCCAGGTCAGCCTGGGCTAGAGTGACACCCTACCTCAAAAAGAAAAAAAAAAAGAAGATTCTAAGTAAAACAACATGAGGATGTAACAAAAAGGTTTGAGTTCAGAGGGGACTAGCCAGTGGGTGCAGGGGAATGAGACTCCTCACATTCCCCACTCCCTGATGAATTCCATTTTAGGGTAGATTCTTCATTCAGGAAGTGATCCTCATCTGTATAATATTGGAAATGAATCTTCTGAGGGTCCCATTTTCTCTTCTTCCTTCCCTTCCTTCCTTCTTCCTTCCTTCCTCTTTCTTTCTTTCTTTCTTTCTTTCTTTCTTTCTTTCTTTCTTTCTTTCTTTCTTTCTTTCTTTCTTTCTCTTTTATTTTTTATCTCACTCGAGCCCAGGCTGAACTGGAACTCACTCTGTAGTCTCAGGTTGTCCTCAAACTCACAGCTATCCCCTTACCTCAGCCTCCTAAGTGCTGGGATTAAAGGTGTTTTCTACCATATCCGGCTTGAGGGTCCCATTTTCTTAAGATAGCTTCATGATGTAAGTGACTTTCTATCCCAATCTGAGACATCTCTTCAATAGCAATGTCATCAGAGTGGATAGTCTAATGCCACTGGAAATGCTTCTTATCATTTATGTTTATGTTCAACATCTACAGAACTGTCCAGTATCTCTCGAGTCCATCTCTCATCTGGTCAGCTTAGATATAAATTCCCCCATTCCAAGATTCCAGTGATCTTGTTTTCCTTGAGTCTAGCCAAATCGAGACCACACCTTTATCCTTGTCTGCAACAATGGTTGTTACAATTACAATTAATCCACAATGTCAAAGTCCTCCCTTCTATAAGGCTGAATGTCATGGGGGTCTAGGTCCTACTCATTTCATCCACTGCTTTGGCTCTAAGAAGGCCCAGATCTTAGTGATGGTCAAGGCATACTTGCTTCAGGAGCACTGCTGTCCATCAATAGAAACACTAAAAGTTCCCCTTATCCATAAGGATCCATCCCAAGACCCCAGTGCATGCCAGCAACCACAGACACTAGTGGGCTATAAATAATCATTTTTTCCTATGTGCATTCCTGTAATGAAGTTTAGCTTATAAGGCAAAAGCCTATTAATCTGTTGGTATTGCTAAATGAGGGCACGGAGAACAAAGGGTTAAGGATGTTTGAGCAGGTGAAACCCCAATAATTTGGTAGGCGTTTCCCAGCTCCGTCAACCCTGACTCCCAACCCCCATGGGCAAGCCACAGGAACCTGGCATTCCCATCTCAGCATGACTGGCAATGGGTGTCAGACCCAAGTCACAAATTTCCCTGTACCCATCCCATAGACCGTGGCTAGAATCAAGTATTTCCCGCCACTCAGGCCCCCCAATTATACAAAGTAGGTATTCTCAGGTTGTCTGCACTCACCTATCCCCTTGCAGACGGCTAACTCACTACCCTGATTAACCAATCCCCTTATTCTCCCCTATTCCTCACCCCCTGGCTTCCTTTCCCTATAAATGTAAGCTCTCCCAATTGAATAAAAAAAACATGTGGATACACTATACACATCTGCTCTTGTCTGTGTACTCCGCCGACCACAACTTGCATTGGCCCCCAGCTCTGTGGAACCGCCCTGAGACAGCGAAGCAGCGACCAGCCTTCGCTCAGCTTCCCATCACTTCCCCTCTGCAGCTGTGCCGCCAGAGGCAGAACGACATTAATCCATTTTTTGGTGTTTTCAGGTAGGGTTATATGTAGTCCAGGCTGACCTCAAATGTGGGAGTAGGAAGAGAGAAACAGTTAATAATAAAAACAATTATAACAATATACTGTGGCTCTACTACTGAGCCACACCTCATCCAAATACACCAAGTCAATGGCTTCCTTCCAAAACTCTACAATGTATAAACTCTTGCAGAGTAGATTAAGTATTTCTCTTTTTTCTTTTAAGTGCTCCTATTTTGAAGTCACATGTTAATATATAACCCTCTATATAAATCAAAAAGAGCAGAGGCTCGGATGAAAACTCCCTATGTGGAATGTGATAATGATGCCAGGCACAAACAGGCCAAGTGGTCCCTCCTCCCTCTTCTTCATGGGAGGAGAGATCTATAAATTCTAACTAAGATCCTGTGTGAAATCTTTCTGAGATCTGATGGGGGGGTAATATTTTGCTTTATTATTGGTACAAGTTCTGCAGCTAAATTAATCTCAATGTTTATGATATCTTGTAGAATCCCAGAATAAGGGGACTGGGGAGATTGCTCAGTGGATAAAGGCAATTGTTTGCAAAGCCTACCAGTCTGCATTCATTTTCCCAGGCACTCACATAAAGCAGGATCCAAAAAGTGGTGCAAGTGTGTGGCATTCATTTATATGGGCAAAAGATCCCATCCCCCAATCTAAATAGGCAAATAAATAAAAATTTTAAGATCTCAGAATAAAATGACAAAATACAAACTAACTCATCGTGTCAAAGAACACCTTAACAACATCCCCTTGTGCTCTCTGACCTTGTCACATCCCTTGCCAGCTTGAATTCACAGGGATCCGAACTGCGGGCAGAAGAGGAAATAACTAATATTGCCTTTTATTTGCTTTGAGGATTGGAGCTTCCCCCATTCACCACCTAGCTACACCTCAATCCCCAGGACCTAGGAAAACCCCCCATATTAGTGGCTAGGGAGATGGCTCTGTGGATCAAAGCCTGCTGGGTTCAGTTCCCAGACAAGCCTATGGGGAGGCGGGAGGCCGAGCCAGGAGAATGGGAAGCTCTCCAGTTCCATAAATTCTTTGCAGAGGCAAAAGGCCCTTTCTCTAAGGGGGTGGGCGCAGACACCTCTAAATTGTGAAGTTGTCCATGACCTCCACAAGCGTGCGTTCCGTGTCATGCGCAGACACCTCTAAATTGTGAAGTTGTCCATGACCTCCACAAGCGTGCGTTCCGTGGCATGCGCGTGGGTACACACACACACACACACACACACACACACACACACACACACACAAATAAAAATTTGAAAACTCCCACCGCATTAAAAGGTTCTGTGGAGAGTGTAGCCCTATTCACTGATTTATCTGCCAATGTGAAGAAAACTTCATCCTCCAGCACTTTTCCTACCTTCCTTCCTTCCTTCCTTTCATTTTCTTTCTTTTTCCTTCTTACTTTCTTTTCTTTCTTCTCTTCTTTTTCCTCCCCCTCTCTCTTTCAAGGTAGGGTCTTACTCTACCCAGGCTGATCTGGAACTCACTCTCAGAGTGGCCTCAAACTCTCCAAGACCTCTGCCTTCCAAGTGCTGGGATTAAAGGCATGGACCACCACGCCCAGCCTCTGGTACATTTTCCAAGTATAAATCTCTTCTCTTTTTAGAGGAAAAATCTTGAGCTCCATTCCATACATTAACTATTTTTAAAAACATTACAATTTTTATTTATGTATATTTGTTGCAGCCAACCTTCTTGTTGCTGCACAGAACTGACCAAAAGCAGCTGGTGGGAGGAAAGGGTTTATTTTGACTTACAGACTTGATAGCAGAGAAAACGACTACATGAGCAGAGGGTGGACATCATCTCCCCCACGGCACTGCAAATGGTGGCAGGAAGGTGTGCCAAAAACTGGCAAGGGAAGCCAGCTATAACTCCCATTAAGTCCACCTCCAATAAGGTTCCAATTCCAAAACTGACATTAGCTGGGGATCAAACATTCAGAACGCACTAAGTTTATGGGGGGAACATATGAATCAAACCATCACAATATTCATTATATACAACAAATAGCTTTAAGACATTTTCATTTTTTGCAGTGCTGGAGACTGAACTCCAGGCAGTGTGCATACTAGGAAAGGATTGCACCACTGAACCTTCATCTCCAGTGACATCATCACATTTTCATACAGAACACTGGCTGCTCAGTAAATTCTGAAGGTGGTTAGCTTGCCTTTTATTCATTGATGAACTCATTCACTGTAGACAAAGCAAATGTGGAACTACTTTTACTTTCACCTCTCCTCTCTCAAAGAAAATGCCAGATTTGCTAACAGGAACACACACTTGGAGCTCTTTCCCTCCTTAGTTGTTGGGGCTTTTTGAGGTCATACTCCCAGAGGGTCCATAAAAGTATATGCTTGTCCTTTTGTTTCTTGAGCAATGAAGTTCAATACTTAAGGAGCAAGAAGCCACAGAGACCGACAAATCTATCTCCAGCTTTCCCAGGGGGACCATAGACGTTGACAAACATATTTTAACTTTGCAAATTCACACCAAGCCCTGTATTCTCAGGAAAGAAAACTGCCAACCACCCACATTGGTTCGATGCCAAACTAAAGTGTCCCCCAAAGAGGTGCAAGGCTGATAAATTGGGGCAATGCTTGTTAAAAGGTTTTTATGTTTTCACAAAATGTTTTGAGTGACTAGTGATGAGGTAATCAACAGCACATAGAAATCCTGGTGTGACAGAGCAAGGATGAATGTGCTCAACTACACAACACTAAGAATGTCCATGAACAGATTTCAGAATCCAAGTGGGCATCGGTATCATAGAAGCCACACAAGAGTACAGAGTTGCCTCACAGTCACATGATGCAAAGTACAGAAAGATGTGTAATGTAAAGATTATAAAAAAAGATCTCAGGACTGGGGAGATGGCTCAGCGGTTAGACACTTGCTTTCAAAGCTGATTAGCCCTGAACTCCATCCTTACCAATGTTTAAACTAGGTGTGGTGGCACATGACTGTAATCCCAGCACTTGGTGGGATGGAGATGGAGGGAAGATGAAAAGTTCAAGGCCAGCTGGGCTTCATGAGACCCTGTCATAAAAAACAAAAACAACAACAAAAAACAAAAAAACCCCACAAACCTCCATTAACTCTAGGCTTGTACTCCTGCATCACAGGAGGTGAGGAGGAGGCAGGCCAGACACTCAGAACTTGTGGCACAGCCCTATGTAAGTTAAGGGCAGGAAGTAAGTGGAAGGCTTCCCGAGCCCTGACCCCAGGGAAAGCCACCAAGATGCCATTCATGGCGCATGCTTGGCCTTGGAGCCACAGGCGTGCATGTAACATCACAACTGTACAGAACGGGTCGCGCATCCTCCTCCTGCCCGGAGTTCGTGGCCAGCCCCGCGGGGCGCGCAGGCTCTCCGGTCGGTCGCCCCTGTCTGTCTTTCTGTCCGTCCATCCTTCCGTCCGCACGGGCTCGGGACGGCGTCTTTGCCAAGGCCGGAGGGCCGTCGGGAAGGCAAAGTCCCGGGACTGGAGCCCGGCTGCGGCGGGTCAAGACGGCGGGCACGCTGAGCTTCCGCCCTCACCCCGAAGCGCGCGCGCGGGGACAAAGGCGGAGGCTCCGGGCGGACGGCGCTCCGTTCCGAAGGGCCGGTGCGCGGACTGCGGCGTCCGGGCCTCCCGCGCCGCCGGCGCTCGGCGGGAGGACGGGCGGGACCTCGCGTAGACAGCCCGGCCTGGGCGCGTGCGGTGCGGGCAGACGCCGCGCTCCTTCCGGCCGGCTCCCACGGAGGGACGCGAGGGGGCGGGGCCCTAGGCGGCGCTGGCCCCGGAGCCGGCCTCTCCTCTGCGTTCCCCTCCCCTCCCCTCCCCCGCGGCGCCCCGCCCCCGGCCGCCGAGCGCGCGCGCGCGCGCTCCGGAGCGCGCCTGCCCCGCCCCCTCCCCTCTTCTTCCCTCGCCCGCCGGGGCTCTCCTCCCAGTTGCTTGGCAAGTTCGCTGGTGGCCGGTGGCGGCGGGGGTGCGTGCGGACGGGCTCCCTCGAGTGCATGGGCGCCGGCCTGAGCGGCCCGGGGGTCTGAGCGCCCCGCACTATGGACGGCACCGAGCCGCTCAGGCGGCAGGAACACTTGGCCGAAGTCGAGACCAAGGCTCGGGCGGCCGACGGCGGGCGCCTGGTGGAGGTGCATCTGAGCGGCGGCGCGCCGTGGGGTTTCACCCTGAAGGGCGGCCGCGAGCACGGCGAGCCGCTGGTCATCACCAAGGTAAGGCGACCGTGGGGTCCGCGCCGTGACAGCCCGGACGTGGCCTCGACCCTGGACGTCTGTCGGGGTTAAGGGCACTGGTCGGGGTGTCCGGTTTTCGGTCTCCGGTGCGGTGCGCGCGTGTGCAGAAGTACCTGTGGGGATCTGGGTCCTGGGCTGGCAGAGGTGTGCGGTTCTGGCGCCACCCAGGCCGCCCTCAGGCGGCTCTCAGCGTCGCGGAGTTTCAATGGCTCCTGTTCCGGGTCTCCTCCCCCTCCTCCTCCGGGAAAAGGCTTGGCCAAGGCCCCTGTCACCTCTGGACACTCCAGGTGACGACCTACACCTGAGAGACTGCTTGGTGGTGGGGAGAGGAACCATAGCTGGGAAATGGCCACAGCCTTCCCCGCCTCTGTGCTTACCTGTCCCGGACCTCTGCTTCTGCACCCTTAGACTTGCACCCATATTTACTCTGAAACCCAGCCTAGCTGCGGGATTCTCATTAACCCATCACGATTTGCTGACTTTCGACTCCTTGCGCCCTGGATAGTTTTACAGAAACTTCAGCGTGCTTATTGAGTTCCGATAATAAGGAATGTGTGTGTAGTTGTTTTAGAATTAGAATTCTCTTAAAACGAAGTTCATCTTGAAACTTACCAACTGAACTTGTATAAACCTGTAGACACAAACAGCAAGCCAATCCCTGAAGTCTTTTGGTTAAAAGTGTCTAGAGGTCTGAACTCTAGGAAGGGCTGAGCTTTGCCATTCCTAACAGCAAAATTCCCTTTAAAATGTAAATACCCTTGGCTCTTAAAAGTGTTTGAAGATGACTTGCTGGTTTCCTCCTCTTCCCCTCCCTCACCACAACCGGAAGACATTAAATTACCCCAACCCACCACACTGGTCTTGAATTTAGGAAGTGGGATGGCTGTGTTGTTCAAACAGCTGATGTGACTTCCCCCTTTCTCCCTTCCCTCTTCTGTTCCCTCTCCCTTCCCCTCTTCCCTTCCCCTCACTGTTAGGGATCTAGTGACTGTCACTGTTATCAATTTAACCAACGTGTATTTCTTTATCAAACTGGAGTCCTTGAACAGACTGCAGTTTTACACTAGCTATAAAGTTTGGGCACCTTGCATTCTTTTGCATATTTATTAAATGGCATTAACTTCTGCTGTTTTAAAAAAATGTATCATGCAGGGGAATCTAACCCCTGCTATTCAAGTAATGTACTACTGAGCTACATACCTAGTTCCAACCTGTGCATCCCCCCCCCCCTCGTTTTCCGTCCTGGGATTGAATTTAGAACCTTGGGAATGCTAGACAAATACTCTACTAGAGCTATATTTGCCAGCCCCGTTATTTTATTTTTGAGCAAGGTTCTTAAATAGATTGTCCAGACTGGCCTTGACTACCTCAGCGTCCTGAGTGCTTGTATTACAGGGGTGCACTGCCATGCCTAGCTAATCTGAGTTTTAAAATAAAGGTTCCTGGTGCAGTCAAAAAGTGATTAGGTAAGTCTCTTGGATATTTACCATATCATGTTTTTCTTTCTTTTTGTTTCTGAGATTCTCTTGATATGTAGCCAGGCTGATCTGCAACTCTCTATGGAACTCTTACTCCTCCTGCCTTGGCCTTCTAAGTGCTAGGATTACAGGCATATACCACCATGCTTGGAATGTGTTTCTTAAACAAAACAAAACATGAGTTCATAATCTTTACAATCTTTTACAGACTTGTTTGTACAGCAGATGGAATAACCTGTAAAACATTTAACACAAAGACTTTCTTTAAAAAAATTATTTATTTGCAAGCAGAGAGAGACAGACACAACACATAGAGAGAATGGGCTCACCAGGGCCTCTAGCCACTGTAAATGAACTCCAGATACATGCACCACTTTACGCATCTGGCTTTTTGTGGGCACTGGGGACCTGAACTCAGGTTGTTGGGTTTTGCAGGCAAGTGCCTTAACATCTTAGCCATCTCTCCAGCCCAAGACTTGTTTTTTTGTTTTCATGTTAGACAGTTGGAGGTTATTTACCACTAAAATTCATTTGTTTCACAGACTCCTGGGAGATTTGTCAGAGATTTCCCACCTTCTCTGTATAAGTAGTCATACATAGTTTTATGAACACTGTGTGCCTGGTGGCCTTCTGGTTCTCTGTGTTTTCTAGATTTTGAAGTAGGTGCTGGTCAAACTCATTAATGCTAAAATTTATCCCTGTGCTACATTCCCAGCTCTGCTTTACTTTTTAAAACAAAAATTTGAGAGCGTGTGAGAAAAAGAGAGATAATGGACATGCCAGGGCTCCTACCACTGCAAATGAACTGTAGATGCGTGTGTTACTTTGTGTATCTAAAAACATTTTTCTCTATTTATTTGAGAGTGTGTGTGTGCATATGTGAGCATGCACGTTGGGGCCATCTGCCATTACAAACAAACTCTAGACGCATCCACTGCTTTATGCATCTGGCTTAGGTGGGTGGCTGGGGTAGGAATCAAACCTGGGCCAGCAGGCATTTCGAGCAATCACAGACCTGTAACTACTGAGCCACCTCCCCAGTCGCCTAGTGCTTAATTTTTAATACATGCTTCATTTGACTAGAAAACTAGGTTTTCATATTTTAGGATGGATGGGATTGGGAATGGTTTGAGACTTGTATTTTCATGCATACGTAAGTTGACACCTTTGTGCAGTTATAACTGTGTTTACAAGAATGAGTGTACTTTCACAAGTTCTATATCTAATCAGCAGGATCTCAAACACCTGTCATTTCTCCTGGATTAAGATCATCTGATGATTCCTGCCTTCAACCTGACAGCTGGTAATTAACTGTCACATTATTTTTAAATGATGGATGAAAATGTGTCCATTTATGGTCACTTAAAAGGTAGAAATAGACTGTCAGGATAGATATTAAGGAAAATCTTTCAACCAAAATTCACTTTTCATTCAGACTGAAAATCTTTTAATAGCTACCGAAAAGTTGTTGGGGGGGGGGTCTTACTAAATAGCTTTTTCCCAATTGTTTTTGTACACTAGAAAAAGACCAAACCTATGCTAATTTTCTGTTTAGCTAATACTAATTTAGGAGCAGCTTGGTCCAAGTTAGAACACATTATTTTTTTAAATATTTTATTTATTCATTTTCAAGCAGAGAGATAGATACAGGGAGAGAGAGAGAGAGAGAGAGAGAGAGAGAGAGAGAGAGAGAGAGAGAGAGAGAGAGAGAGAGAGAGAGAGAGAGAGACCCAGGGCCACCACCTGTGGGTCTGGCTTATGTGGGTCCTGGGGAATTGAACCCGGGGCCTTAGGCACTGGAGGCAAGTGCCTTAACCGCTGAGCCATCTCTCCAGCCCTAGAACACATTATTTTGATGATAATATGGGTGTCATTGGAAGTCTTACAGGAGCATAGGTTTTAGAATTGGGTGGGTCTAGCTCAGTAGGAGTGTTTGTCTAGCCTGCACAGGGCCCTGGGTTCAATCCAAAACAAAGTTGGAAGGGATGGATAAAGACAGGCTGATTCAGTCCTAAGATTAAGCTGGAGAAGTTGCATTGGCCTGTTTGTGGATGAAACAGCTGTGACCAAGGGAGGGTAAATGGTATAGTCTGAGGCCACAAACTTGGTGAGTCCCTGGAAGGGCCTTGAAAATCAGACCTTGACCTTAAATGTTCATCCTTGCTTCCTGCCTAGTGTATGCCATCTGCTTGTGCCTGAACTCTTGTGATGTCATAGAGTAACTAGGTGATATCTGTTAGGTGACAGTTTTTCAACCCATTGACATTCTGAGCTGAATTCTCAGTTGTGGGGTCTATTTAGTGCCCAGTATAGACTGTAGGCTGTTAGGCTGTTTCCCTGGCTTCTACCAGAAGGATATTTGCACCTGCATTCAGGTGTGACAATCAGATATGTCCCCAGACATTGCCATATGTTTCCCTAGTTGCAGATCACTTTGTCAGGCTAATAGTGTATCCCCTTAGCTTTTGAAGACTTTTGGCCTTTATTTAATTCTTTTTGAAGACACTAGCCTTTAGGGTGGTGTGTTTGGAGTCCTGGGCATTTCCAGTGTTTTCATGGAGGGCTGTTTGCTTTTCAAGCCCAGCTGTTGGCCTTGAGAAAAAGCTGTATTTACACAGTAAAATGCAAACAAATTCTTGTTTTGTCTGCATTTTTGTAGCTGGAGAAAGGAAATAGAAAGCAGGGACTCCCCAGTGCGGTTCCTTATGGGCATTCAGAGTGTCTGCTGGGTAAGGTGTGACTTTTCTCCTGGTTTAGATTGGAGGAAGGTAAAGGACATTAATGCTCCAGGACATAATAGCATTCATAGAATGTCAAGTGCCCACCTAAAACTCCCTAAGACCTCTGCTGAAAGATGGTAATGGGGATCATAACGACTTGCTTGGTACATTTACACAGATTTGCAGCTTGAAATCTTGATACCATTAGTAAACAAATAACAAACCAAACCAACCACAGGCAGGCAGGCAGACAGGCAGACAGACACACAGACACACACACACACACACACACACACACACACACACACAAGTAGGGTCTGTGGAGGTGGCTCAATGGACAAAGCACTTGCTGAGCAAGTATGAGGACCAGAGTTCAGATCCCCAGAACCCCTGTAAATGCCTGGTAGGTGGTGTTGCCCGCCTGTAATCCCAGAGCTAGGTAGGCCTGGAGATGGGATTCCCAGGGCAAATTGGCAAGTCCTGCGTACAAGTGAAAGACTCTGCCTTAGTAATAAGGCAGAGAGTGATGGAGGAGTACAACCATCCTCAACTTCTGGCCTCCACACACACATACATTTACACACACAAAGAACCCAAAGAAACCAAAACCCATCTTCCTATGCAGGGCTTGGTCATATTTTTGATAGTACACGTGAGTGCAGGATCTCTCAGGACCCTGGAATAGTACATAGTCAATTTTCTATTTGGCTGAGTGTGGCTTGAGTAGATTGAACTACTGTGGCCTTTTTTAAAAAATGGGTTTTTTTGGTTTCCTTTTTTTATATTTTCTTTTTTCATTTCCAAGCCTAGATATGAGAGAGAGAGAGAGAGAGAGAGAGAGAGAGAGAGAGAGAGAGAGAGAGAGAGAGAGAGAGAGAGCGCGCACGTGTGAGCGCACCAGGGCCAACACCTTATGGATCTGGCTTATGTGGGTACTGGGGAATTGAACCAGGAGCTTTAGGCACTGGAGGCAAGTGCCTTAATGGCTGAGCCATCTCTCCAGCCCTAAAAAATGTTTTTTTTTTTAAACTTTCGCTATGCTGAGGATGGAGCCCAAGATCTTGCACATGCTAGGCAAGTACAGTACCACTGAGGGACATCCCCAGCCCTGTCTGCTGATGTTACTTATTCCCATTCCCATCAATTTAGCCACTGAGAACTTCAGTGGAGGAGGGGGATAGAGCTGAGTCTAAGATGTCACAGACTGGGGAGCTGCATCCACCAGCTGGGTGTCAGGTGGCACCCTGTGGCCTTAGGAATGTTTGTCTAGGGAGAAGGAATGGGGCCATGGCCCTGGCTATTCATCATTTCTTAGAACCTCCCTCTAAGAATGCCAGAAACTGCTAAGAACACATTAATCGGAGCCTGGCTTCACCTGGCCTCATTCACAAGCTCATTTGAGAAGAGGGATCCAGTAGAGTCAGCAGTGGCACTGGAAGTTAACTTAATTCTCTGTGGGCTTTGGTTGACTTCTGTGTTACACACTGTTCACAGTGGGCCAGGTGGCTGGGAAATGGAGGGCAGAGGATTGCTTGGTCCTCCTGCCTCCTCACACCAATGTGTGACCACATCAAATCTTCAGAATTCTAAATCCCAGTCACTTTGTGATGGTAGTCACAGCATGTTCTGGAGTTATTAGAATGAGTCTAAAGACTCATTTGTACTGAGAATTCATAGTCTGGTTAAAGAACACGAGGTGAGTTTTCTTTCCTTTGCTGAAAGACCTTTTCACTTGGGAGATCTGCCTTGCCAACTGGCTTTCAAATATATCTTTATTACCCCTTCCAGCCTGCAAATTAACTTTGCCTTGCTGAATTCAAATCCTTGTTTCTCCAGAGATGTTTTGGGTGAGGGGAGTGGGGAGCCAAGCACAGTGCCTAAAGCCCTAGTCCAAAGCCTGGGTAGCTGGAGGCTTTCAGGTTCAAGTCCTCCGGGATTCTCCCTCTGGGAGACACTAGGGTATGTGACTCAAAACTATAAATCCAGAGGCTTCCACCATTACAAAAAGCTATAAACCTGAGCTGTGCATCACACTTCTGTGCTAGCTTGAATTTGATCTTATGGCTGAGTTAGGAGCATTGCTTAACATGTTCTAACATTTATCTCTTGGAGGTGGGGGAGCCAGTTTGCCCTAGAGCTACATGTTGAGTAACAAATAGTCGTTTTCACTTGGTTATAATGAGCTAGGTTGTCTCCTCCCTCACCTGGGTAGGCTTTTTTTTTTATCCCTTGGGAATGCATTTTGGAGTTATCTTTTTGCCAGAGTTGTTTTGCACCAACATGTAAATAAACTTGGATTTGTGGCCAGGCTCTTTGGAGTAGGGGAGGAAAACGCTGGGTTCTGTGGAGCTTTTCCTTGTACACTAGGCACTGTGGAAACATTTGACAAGATAACTGTAGCATGTAAAGGCTGAATGGACTTTTTATTCTGCTTTTCTTTTACTTTCAAACACTCAGTAGATGTGGCCAAAGGCTTTAGAGGAGAAATTTTACAGGTTTTCGACTTCCCATATATGTGGGCTGGGTTCTTTAGCCAACAGGAATGTTCAGAAAAATTTTAAAAAATCGCCAGATTCTGATACAGGGTCCATTTAGACTTCTCTTTAGGGAGGTGTGTATTACTGGAAGGATGATAATGTATCATTAAAAAAATAATTGGGGGTAGGAGAGATGGTTCAGTGGTTAAGGCTCTTCCCTGGGAAACCTAATGACCTGAGTTCAATTCCCCATTACCCATGTAAAGCCAGGTGCACAAAGTGGTGCATGCACCTGGAGTTTGTTTGCAGTGGCTAGAGGCCCTGGCACACCCATTCTCTGTCTGTCTGTCTGTCTGTCTCTTTCTCTCTCTGCTTGCAAATAAATAAAGTATTTTTAAAAAACTGTGGACTGAGGAGATGTGTTTACTTGCCAGACCTACGTTTGATTCCCTCGCACCCACATCAAGCTAGCCAAAAAAAGTCCTGTAAGCATCTGGCACACTCACCATAATATGTACAAGTAAAAATCCTTAAAATAAATTGGGGCCAGGTGTGGTAATATACATCTGCAACCCATCTAGCTAGCACTAGGGAGGTGGAGGCTGGAAGGTGTTGAGTTTCAGGCCAGCCTTGGCTACTTAGTGAGACCCTGTACAAATTGAGATGGAAGTTTAGTCAGGTAGGGTGCTTGCTCCATTTGTGTGAAGTACAGGGTTTGATCCTCAGTATCATTATCAAAGAGTAAGTGGAAAAGAATTGAAAATATGAATTGCAAAGATAACATTTTTTCTGGATGAAGAGAACATGGACTGATTTTTTTTGTGTGTGTGTGTGTGTGTCTGTTTTGTATTTTCAATTCCAAGAATATTCAGTTGCAAGCAACGATTATTTTCTGTTGGAGAATGAAGAGAAACAAGTGTTCTGTATTGGCTAGAAACAGCTGGGATTATCTTTAAATCAACGGTGACTTAAAAAATTATTTTCAAGGAGAGACAGAGAGAAGAGAGACAGTTTGTCCTCCTGCTGCAAACAAACTCCAGATGCATGTGCCACTTTGTGTATCTGGCTTTACATGGGTACTGGGAAATCGAACTGGGGTCATTAGGCTTTGCAGGCAAGCTCCTTAAGTGCTGAGGTATCTCTCCAGCCCAAAAGTGACTTTTAAGATTTTCAGATTAGTGGCAAATTGTGAAGGTCAAGGAGAACCCAGGCAGGGTAGATTTTGTGCCCTTGTGGATCACCAGTTTTACTTACTTTCTGGCAGAAGAAGGGACATAGAGCTCTG
>PVHP010044547.1:0-14011 GCA_004024765.1 Zapus hudsonius | reverse complement strand
CTGCATATTAACCAAGGGTTCTTCATTGTCTCTTTGCACTGAACACCACAACTTCCGTTGCTATTCAGTTGTTGGCTGTGAAGAAAAGAAGACTTCCATTTCCATCATTTGTGTGTGTGGAGGGGTTTGGACATGGGTCTGTGTGCATAGTATGTGTGTTGTGATGATGTGCTGATATTGTTATGTGGTATATACACACATATTGCTGATGTGGAACCCTATGGGTCACCTGTTGCAGCCAAAGGAATACTTCGGTTATCCCCTCCCTCGCTCACTCACTCGCTGTTATTTCTTGTGATGGAATCTCTGACTGGTTTTGGTGTGTGCTCTTTGGAAGCAAAAGGAATTCTGTAATCTCTGCTCACCTGCAGAACAGGAGTTAAATATATATATATATGTGGCATATTCAGCTATTCACGTGGACTCTGGAGTTTCCAACAGGGGGTCTCAAGTCCCCATGCCTGTGCAGGAAGCACATGGAACTGAGCCATCTCTCCAGCATCTGTTTTAATCATTGAAGCAATATTCCTGTAATCCTTACCTTCCTTTTATTGTGTATACTTTCCCCTTCAGTAAGTACCCTGAGAGTGTCAAAGCCAGAAATAGCTCTGAAGATATTTGCCTAGAGGTCATGTTAGGAATAAACTAATAATTCTTATTTCTGGAAATTAGCAGTCCAAAAGAAAATGCTGAAGCTCTCTTTCCACAAGTGATGTTTCTAATTATGTGACATACCAACACTTAAATCTGCTTCTGTTTTGTTTTATAAATGGACACTAACACCTCAATCAAGTTGCATTTAAAGTTGCCTACTTGCATTGATACCTCTAGTGGGTAACAGCTTGGGCATCAGACATACAGAAGTCACATTTAAGGTTGATGGACATGTTGATCTGCTTGGAAGGTTTGCCCACACTCATCCCAGAGCCTGAATATCACCTCATTAACTGGAGTCACGGTGCAGTTCCTTAGTGAGTTCTCCAGATGGCTGTTGTGAGGAGGGCCGCCTCATTAGCATGTCCATCACTAGGTCGTTTTCACATGTCCAAGCCTATACATGTTACCCTAGTGATGAATGGTTCCAGTTTGCTACATGATTCCCTAAAGTCTCTTGATCTCCCATTTAAAATAGCTTATTTTATTTAAGATAATTTCACAATTAGTGGTGAAATAGCAGAAGAGACACTTTAATGAAAAATATATTGAGGGCCTATAATTTTGGACAAGGTATTCATGAAGAAGAAAGAATTTGTTTTTCATGCTCCCCCCATTTTTTTATGAAATTTGTTTATACTAATTCTTTCCTGAAATAATTGGACAAGATTAGAAGAGAAAATTTTGGAGTGAAGTGTCTTAAACTGTTTTACAGACCATGACTTAAAGTGCATGAGCAAAGGAATAGTACATGATAAAGTCTAATTCCTAAAACTATAAAGACCTAAACAAATGTGTCATCAAAATAAGTCCTGTGAAGTTTCCCACCTGTAGGGCATATCCAAGGGAGAAGAGTAGACTAAATGTTTTTTTTTTTTTTTTCTGGAATCATCAATGAAATAGTCTTTTAATTTAGAACTCACTTTCCTGTTGAACTTCATGGCAGATGTTACTGGAAGCAACTAGGAAGTTCTGTATTAGGTTCCCGTGAATTCCACAGCAAATAGCTTAAACACAGTGGTTCAAAATAATATTAACTTATTTTCTTATAGTTAAGACCAAGTGTCTGGAATCAAGGTATCAGCAATGTTTGTCCTTTCTTGGTAGCTCAGAAAATCTACTCAATGCATCTCTTAGAGCTTCCAGTGTCTTCCAAAACTCCTGGAAGTATAGTGTAGCTGGCCAGGGCCACCCTCAGTATCTTGTCACATGTCTGCATCTTCCTTTTATGGGTTTGCATACAATGACCTCTGCTCTTTGTCCCTCCCAGTACAAATTCCCTTTATTTTATTAGGACACCTGTCATTAAATTGGGATCCACTGTAATACAGTGTAAATTATACTGTAATTTAACTAATTACATTTGGAAATACTAGGTTTCCTAATAAAACACAACATATCTTATAGGAGAACATGAGTGAACCTTTCATGAAATGCTTCTCACACTCAGGTACAGATTGTAATCCCTTGGACAAATGGACTCATTGAACCAAAAAATCACAAACAAAATCCTTAAACCATGGCTCTGGAGACTTTAAACTCAGCAGAATGAGGTGAACCCAGGACATTAGTAGTTTGAATGTTCACCCAGGTGAGTTAAATGTGCAGTGAAGTCTCCAGACCACGTTAATAAAGGATTCCAGCTAGCACCTGCTCAAAAAGATACTTTAATAAAATGTGTGCTCAAATGAGCAAAATCTCCTAGCAAAATTTTGACCAAAATGAAAAAGTATGTCAAAAGTCTGAAACCCAAGTTCAGATATATGATCAAAAGAATTTTAGAAACTTGACCACTGGGGGTGTGTTCATGCATTTGCACTGGGCCTTGTGTGACACCCAAAGATGCCCATGAGAACTATCTACACCAGCTGCTCTGCACCAGCCTCAAGAAAAAGCAAAGGACTAGTCTTGTTTACTGAGTTGAATCTACCTCAAGGGACTGCTAAGTTATGAGAAAATAATTCAAAACATGTTTTTTTTTTAATTTTAGTAGAAACTTGGTATGTAGAAATCAGGTGTTGGTACCATTCCCTTTCTCCCTGCCCCCATTCCACTGAGTATCTTCCTCAGTGAGGTTGCTGGTATTCACCAGGAGGTTATAGATTACGAGTTGTATGAGCAATAGTTATTAGGGTGATGGGGAATGCCTCTGGATATTCCTTTGCACCCTTGGGTTCTTGCAATCTTTCCACCCTCCCTTCTGCAGTTGTATTGTAAATCTGCTTTAGTGTTGACTGTGGTTTCACCTGGGTCCTCTCTCATGTGTGAGGGGTGGCTCATCTCATGACAGGAAGTCAGCTATCTTTCCTTGTCTTGTTAATAGATTTGGGTTGTGCTCTGCTTCTTCTACTTTCTGTGAAAGATAAAACAATCTACACCAGAAAGTGAGAGCAGCATAGGTGAAAGGGAAAAGCATAGTTAAGAGAAATTTTGATGGGTGTAACCCCTCTTTTGTCCAAAGACTAGTGGGAGCTTCTCACTGGAGTCCATGATCCTGGTCTCAATAGGATTCTGACTTGCTTCCCAGTGCCAGCTATGGGTTCCTTTCCACTGAGCTGATCTCTTGGCCAATCAGAGAGCTGACATTTATTTATTTGTATAGATCTAGACAGCATGGTAAGAAGTTCCGTGATGATGACAGAAATGAATCCTTGTACTATTTAATACCTGTAGATAATCATATTAAGATAATATTAAGTTGCTGCAAAACATCATTGCAATGGTATTAAATTCTGAACTAGAAATCATTCCTTTTATCTCATTTTTCAGAAACAAATACACTCATTGGAAACACATACCTGTTTGTTTCATCAAACTATTATTTGTCATATGATCTCAAGAATAGGACCCTGTAGCTGAGAAGAGAAAAACTAACACTGCATGAATGTGCTCTTGTCAACACCTTGGATTTCTCTATAACTGTTTTCTTTGGAGTATTTATGCTCAACTTCATTGGTGTCACTTCTGTGGACTGAATGTAACTTTCTAAAGGTATTTACTGGAATTCTGCACTATGCTGTGGCATGTACAGCTATTCCCCTGGAAAGCTCCTCAGGGGTCCTGTTGTTTAGATCTTAAATGCCTGCCAAAGCCTCAATGGTGTAAAAGCAAAGTCATCAACTCCTTGAATTTGGAAGGCTGTGGAACCATGAAGAGGTGTGGGCTACTGAGAGGTTTATTTCATTGTGGGAGTAGGGCTTTGCCTTCTTGCACTGTCTTCTGTGTTGTGTCCTTGAAGTGATACCTTAACTCCACTCCATGAACCCTGAAATGCTTCTCCACAGGCCCGAAGCCATAGGACCACTCAGAGTCTAAAGCCTCCAAAACTATAAAACAAAATATCTTCTCTCTGTGTAAGGGGATTATTTCAGGGTATTTGTTAAGAGTAATGGGAAGTTGATGAACTCAGGTTAACACCTTCATGAGTGTGCCCTTTTAAGAAGTGACCAGAGATGTTTCTTCTTTGTTTTGCCCTTTCCTTTATGAGAACATGATAAAAGCATATCTCTGTACCGAGAAGTAGTTCAGTTGTCCTTTCTCTGCTCACTGCTTGCCTCCACTTTCACTCCAGATCTTATGGTGAGGACTAAATCCAGGGTCATACATTTGCTAGTCAAGTGCTCTTCCAATAAACTATACCCCTAGCTCCGTAATTTTCATTCTTTATATCTCATCTAAGATACTTTTATAGCTAATATTAATCATCCTTATAAAGAAACAAGGTTTTATTTTCTGTCTCAAAAATACCTTTAGAAAGACTTTCTCCAAGTTCAATTTTTAAAAAGCTATTTGTTTCAACATATCAACTAAGATTTACTAAGCTGTATGAAGCTTGAAATCTGCACATGGACCAGAAGCCCAATCTCAATAGCCAAATATATATATATATATATATATATATATATATATATGCTGTCAAATATTAAATGTATGAACAGATTAAAATGGAACTAGTAAACAAATATATATATATATATTTGTTTACTATTTGTATATATATATTTTTGTTTACTATATTTATATATATAAATATATATATACATGGATATATACTTATTTATTTCAACCTGCTAAAGTTTTTAAAAACTTCATATTTAATAAAAGAAATATAGTCTGTCTTGCAGGGACCACTTTAGGCAAGTGGGTAAAGTAGATACTTATTGAAGTCCATATTCAATGCACTCTGAAAAGGCATGCATTTTAATGGAGTGACATGTGTGTATGTGTGTGTGTCCATTATAATGTCTTCTTTAAGACAAGATACTTAAATGAAACAAGCATTGCTTCTACTAATATGTCTGAAAGGAGCAATATAAACATTGCTATTAAAACAATAATATTCATTGTCTAATATAGTAAAAAACATGAGCATGAAAGGTTTCATATGTAGCACTCATTATCCTGATATACTGTTATACTTCCAATGGCCTCATTTTTTCCTTAGGCTGAAACAATGTCTTCCCTAACAAAGAACAATTGATAACTCCGTTTACATACAGCTTCTTTACTAACACTCTTAACCTTCTCATTAAGCAGCCATTTCAGTTTTCCATGAAATCTTCTTTAAAGCCAATTGTGATAAGTCAGTGTTGTAATTTAACAGAGAAAAGAAGAAACTTTAGGACCTGTCACTCCTACCTCAGCTCCAGAAGCTTCCTGCAACTTAATTTCTTAATTAAAATTAGAATTCATTGCCATTTCACTCTGGACTAACCATTGAAAATGAAGAAGACTATTTTTCAATGAAATGATATGTTCTAATGGGTAGTTAATTAATCTTGATATTACATTTAATTTCTTTACAAATTCCAGAAGTCTTGAGGGTTTCAGGTGGCTTATATGTTAACTTGTAAGGTTTGTACTATAGCCTTGGTCTCAAAGTTCATTCTGTGGACCTGCTTCCTTGGCACCCAGAATCTTAAGAGAAATGCAGAGTCTCAGGCCACAGCCTGGGCATGTTAACCAGATCCTCAGATTCTGAGCACATTAAAGTTTGGCAGTTGCTGGAATTAACAAAATTCATTTGAAGGTGGAGGAACACACAGTCCAGAGCAGAGAGGCCTGCCTGCATCAGACCTCTGGGAACACAGATTATACCATCTGGAAAGAGTGACCCTCCACATATGTTTTAACTTTTTATCAACAAACAGGTTCCCACAGTCGCTGCCTCCCTGTGGTGGTTAGGATTACGAAGCACAGTGAATGGGCGCATTGCAAGCACATTCTGTCATTGAACTCTACCACACTGAACTCTCCCACAAACCCGTGATGTAGATATGTCCTTTTCATGCTGAGAGCTCTGAGTGCATCAGCAAACAGAACAAAATCCCTGTTGTCACGAAACTTTCAGTCCACCATAGGAGACCGGTACATAGCAACAAAATAAAATTGAAACATGAACTCAGTGATCTGATGTATATCAAGAGCTTAGCAGCGCTAGAGCAGAAAATTTTGTAAATATCTTCATAGAAAATAAAAAAGTCATTATTTGGATTTTCTACACTAGTGTCTAGAGCTATGTTCCCAGCATACAGATTAGCATATTTAAACTTTTATATGAATTCAGGTTTTCAGAGGTTTCCCTTTTACCAAAAACATAGAGAACTTGTTTGAATAATCGCATTCAAAGATGAATCACTCATTTAAAGTAAAAGTTTCATGGAAAGGTTCTGAAACTGCTATTTTAATCTTGTTGCCTTATTCCAATTTGAATGCTGTTAAATTACCACAACTCATTAATCTGACTCAAAACAAACAACTGAAAAACAAACCTCTCAGAGCCACTCAGCAGATCAGTATAGACAATATGAACATTTTGTATAAGCCACAACTTAATCTCAGTATCCATATAGGAGCTGAAACGTTGAGGCAGTAACATGTTGAAACTCACAGCCTATGTCTTCCCACCCATGGGAATGAAGAACTCCAGGTCTCTTTCAGAGACATAATGTTTAACTGAATAGCTTGGCTACATTTCAATATACCCTTTAGCCTAATAATTTTCACTAGTTGTAATATTTTTCTTCATTTTAGTTACACTAAAAAAAATGCCCATGAATGGTATGTAGTGCCAGGGGCAAGAACTAGTTCCCATATCCCACACAGATGGTGAATCTTAACAAAGGGAAGATGATCTCCCACATTGAAGTGCTCTGATATAAAAGGTGCCATATAAATAGGAAGTTAGGAAGTTATTATTCTTAGTTATAATGCCCTAAAAAGGATTTGCTATCTAAATGCCTGCTGAAATGTAACAGCAGAATAGCTTGTGATGCTACAATCAGTTGAGGCCAAATCCAATAAAAACTCCATCCGGCATTCACACTGAGAAGGCCCACATGTGCTTTTAACTTTTTTTTTTTTTAATTTCCTGGGCTTCCGGCCCAGAAATTGAATTGAAATTTTATTTAAACCTGCTCCTGTGTATCAACTTTGGGTAAATATCAGGTTTTCAGTTAACACACAGTATGCTTTACATTTTAAGCAAAAGAACATAAAATGATATACCTCCTTCTCTATAACTATATATATGGATATATATATATATATATATATATATATATATATATATATATATATATATATGCCTTTTACCTGTCCTGATGAGGAAACTGGAGCTCATATTTAATGCTCATAATTCCTCTTGAAAATTTTAGAATGCCCCACCTCCTCCTGCTATAGCCATATGATTCAAACTTCCATTAAATCCGTGTCCAGTGCTAATCAACTTTCACCAGCATATTCCGTGTGAGATGGAATGGGAAATAACTAAATATTTGGAGAGGTCTGTGAAGGTTTAAGGTGTTGATTTCTCTAATTTTAAGGAGATTCTCTGCTGTCTTTCTCCCTGTCATGTTGGTGCCTGGGGACCGCCCCTCCCCTGGATACAAATGCTCTTCCTGATCCATTCAACAAGGCAGCATACATGAGTGAAGTAGAAGGATCATGCTATATGAGGCATCGACTTGAAAATATTAAAAGAGGATGCAGTCTGTGATGAATGTGGACATGGCAGTAATTGCAACTGCTAAGGTGCAAGGCGTGAGTGTAATTTGCATGTAAAGTTCTCTCAGTTCTTCCAGAACACACCAGTTCTAGGAAATAAAACATTTTGTCACACTCAGGGGTTTTGCCAACATGTTCCCAGATTTCAAGCAAAAAATTATTTACAGTAACCAATAACAACCTAAAGGACCATAAACAACCTTCCAGGTACCTGTTTTATTTTATTTTTTTCTTTCACTAAGTAGAGAGACCTTAAGGAACCTAAATTTACTGCAATTTAATTCTGATGGGAGAATGCATATTATTTTATTTATAGCACTATGCTCTGTCCCTGCCTCCCCCACCCATTAAAACATAAATAACTCTAGATTTGTTTGTTTAAGTCCAGCCATTAATATTACAAAAATGAGTGTTTTCTTGCTAATGTGAGAGACAGGGCAAAAGTGTCTAATACCAAGGGCACCTTTCTGAGTGTATTCTAGAACCTGCTGTTCATTCATGGGGTAACAGAGCATCATTATTAAAATACTCCAGGGGTGGTGAGTTTCACCTACTTCACCTATTGAAATGATTTAATTATGCCAAGGGAAAGGCTTGGGCCTGCTAGCCAGCCGGCTTCATTGTAGAGAGCAGAGTCCTGCATCTGAGACACTTTTAGAGTCTATTAACCATCTCCAGAAGTTCAAATACCTTTCTGAATTGCAAGGGGAAATGAACAGGAATAATGAAGGTCAATCACACAGTCATTCCTCAGCCCCTCCCCCCCACTTCATATCTGACATGCCCCAGATGACGCCCTAGATGAGGAGAAGATGGAGCCTGGGAAGAAAGGAGTCAGGATAGTAAACTTTTAAGTTTATTTTAATCAATATAGCCATTTTTATTAGAATGGGAAAACAAACTGACAATAATATTTAAAAACAATATCCAAGAAGTTTATAAAGGAAAGTCTCACTTCAAGGGCTACTGTTAGTAGTGTTTTTTCCAGAAACTTAGGCATGCGTACATAGAGGCATGTGGATATGTGTAGATATAAACATGTAAAAATGCACAAACTTTTTTGTGAGCTTCTTTTGTTTTTCTTTTTCTTTTTCTTTTTAAATTGGCGTAGAGATTTAGGTGTCATCAATTCTGACATTTTCAAATAAAACTTATTTTGTGGATCCAGACTTCTTTTTGAACAGTATCATATATTTTGGCTTTCTGAGGTATGGTCTTGCTCTCTAGCCCAGATATCTCACATATGGTCATCTTCCTGCTTCAGTCTTTTAAGTGCTGGAACTATGGTTGTGGGTCACCACATGGAAGTCAACATTTCCTGAAGGAAACCTATGCCAATGCTTCCAGATGCATCTCTCCCTGTGATTTATTTTCCATCACACGTGTGTGTCTCCACTGTTTACATTGGCCACATCGCTAGTGATGGCTAGTTATGTTGAACTCTGAGAGCTTGGGATGTCATCAGGCTCATGCTCATGTCCACATTCTCCAAACCACCATTGCGTGCACTTCAACAATGATGATAGGAATCCTATCTGGGGAGCCTAGTGAAAATACTAGTGGAATTGTCCTTAGAGAGAATTCACTGAATCCTTAGGCAAACTAATTTCCTTATTGCTCAGTCATGGGGAAGAATAATAAATTAAGGGATTTAGGGTTGCTCTGGGGACTGCATGAAATCTATCTGAACAATACAGTCCAATACCTAGTAGATAGATGCTAGATATATACAGACATATGATTTAGATAGAGATATATAGATGATATATGTCATCTGTAGATAGTTAATAGATAGATGATAGAGAGATATATACATAGATATAGATGGATATAGAGTGAGCTCTTTATAACTATCTGCTTTAATGATAGAATAGGCAATTTTGCGCACGTGTAGGAGCTCAGCTGCTGGAGGCTTCTTCAGAGGTGGGATTCTTACCTTTAACCCTATGCTACCCTGAGGCCAGCTGGGAGCAGGAGGCCACCCAGTGGCGACCATGCTGCCATCCCGAAGCACTCCCGCGCGCCCCAGAGGAGAAGCCGGCCACGCGTGGTAGGTAGCTGGCGGCCAGCGCAGGGAGGCGGCGGCGGCGCGGGGGGCGCGAGGCGCGGGTCCCGGTTGGCTGCGGGCGCTCCCGCCCGTCTCGGCGGCGCCCCGCCTCCTCCTCGTCCTCCTCCTCGTCCTCCTCCCGCTCCTCCCGGGCTCCTGCAGCCCAGCCTCAGCCGCGGCGGCCGCGCAGCTCAGGCAGCATCCTCAGCAGCCCGCGCGCAGCGGCCAAGGCGCCGGCCCACCGCGACGAACAGCGCGGACCGGACCGCACAGACGCGCACGGCGGCCCCGGCACGGCAGGCGGCGGAGGGCGCCCGGGACAGCGGGGTGGACGCCCGGTAAGTGGGGTCTGCGGGCTCCGGGATGGGCTGAGCCGCCTGCCTGGGAAACTTTACGCATGAGCTCCAAGGCTCCCGAGCTGCAAAGTTTGTTGCTGGGGAGCACGCACCTGACCCGTCCAGGCGAGGACCGGGCTTTCTTTCCCGGGAGGGCAGCCAGGGCTCCTTCTAGACGGAGCCTGGCCGCTGCGCCCTAGGTACCCGCAGCCTGGTCCTTAGCGCAGCGGATTTGGCCAGTGAAACTTGGAAAATAAAATAAGTTGTGAGCCTTAGAGAGGCTGAGACAGAATCCCAGGGCAAGAAGCAGGGGCTGGGGTCTTCATGCTCTTCGGGCAGAAGCGGGTCTCCTGCCTCCCGGATCCGAGGACGCTGCTGGCCGGTCGGTCCCTGGACACTCAAGTTTTCCCCCCGCTGCGTTTTCTCTGCACTCACTCCTCTGCAGAGCTCATGCAATCCGCTGCCCTGTTTATTCCTCAGGTTTTCTCTGATGGGCTGTATGTAGTTTAGGTGTCATGACTTTGGAGCTAGCCAGCATCCCAAGGCTGCTTTCTCCAGAAAAGCTAAGCAGGGAACCAGCAGTCCAGGAAAGGAAGTGCCAACCCAGCTCCCCTAGTCAGAGTCACAAGGCTGGCAGGATTGTTATTATTATTATTTTGATTGCTTTTTTGAATGCAGAGCTTCTGGGTTCTGATTGTTCCGAGCTTCTCAGGCACAACAATCCTCATATCTTTCCCAATTGTGTCTCCTTATTGACCTACCAGGAGATGTGCACGGAGATTTAATAACAAAAGGTGCCCGATATGTTGAGACAAGCAAACCTGCTTTCCCAGCCAGAGAGCGCTGAGAAAAGGGTAGCCAGTTTCTAAACCCCAAACCAATTATGTGAAACAAAACTATGGAAATAAAGACTGGAATGTGTGGTGTGCAGGAAAGAGGCCAGAAACTGCAGTTTACATGGTGAGTAGGTTGGTCAGGAAAAAAGAAAAGAAATCACAACTTAAAAATGATGAAGCAAGAATTACTAAAACCCGCGCACACATGAAGCGTGTACATGCTGTGGTTTGTGTCTGCCCCCACAGAGATGAATATCGCACAAGCTGAAAAAAAAAAAACTCCTGATCTGTAAATAGATTTAAAAACGGGGATTAATCAGAACAATGACTCAGAGCCTACAGAGATTGAAAGGAGCAGTAATTGCTTTGGAAAGAGCTCTTACATCTCAATAGCAAGTCGAACATGTTACTTTTAAGGTGCTGCCCATGTTTACTAACAGTTGTCTGACTTTGCCTGCAGTAACCTGGCATCTTTGTTGATGGCTTTAACCCTTTGTGAGTCATGTTATTTGAAAGAACTTGTCTGCAAGGTAATATTCAAGTGCATTTATGGAACATCTCTAAGATGCCCAGTCTCTACCAATCACTGCTGCTATGGGATTGGCTCTTAGAAATATTCACAGGAGACATCTGAGAGAGTTTAGTCTTGCTAAATAGAAAAATCTTCACAGGCCAGTCATGAGTGGAGTCAGGGTTGATGAATGCATGCTTGACATCTATTGAGTCAACTTGTAGTTTGAAGACCCTGCAAGGGCTCAGTATTCTCCTGGGAAATGTTGCAAATTGCCCAACACTTTTATCAGACAAATGGTGAAGTTGAATGCAAGCCAGTGGTCTTCTTGTCTGAAGGTGTGATGAAGGGGGCAGGGAGAAGTTCATTGACCTGCTGGGTAATAGATTCAGACAATGACCACCTCTGACAATAACATTCAGCTTAATGCCTTCCTCGCTGTCTAGGTGTTATTCCTGTTAGCCCAAAGACATGAAAGCATTACAATTATGTCTCCAGAAGAACTCTAACTTTTAAATATCCTTCACAACACAACTGGAAAGCCCAAGTGTTTCTTAAAATAGCAACGGAACATTTAATGGGACCAAAGTGTCAAGCAATTTCAAGTACAGCAAAGATTAGCTGCAGACAACAAACTGTAGCCTTTCAGATGCTGATTTAGCTTCAATTTCATCCCTGTCACAGTTTATGTACACCTAGTTATTACAAACTAATAGCGTCTGTGCTTTGCCAGCAAAATATGAGTCTTTCCATTTGATAACTGCTCAGCTCCTTCTCATTCATTCTGGACACATCTTCTAGCTTTGTTTTTACTGCATAATTTAAGTGTTCAACTTGAAGTTCTCATTAACTTCTAATATGGTTTGTGCTGAAAGAGTCTGTAGATATAATTGCCCCTTTCAAACTGCCAGATCTGTATATCACTGTATCATGGCAGAGCCACAAACAGATGCTCTGCCTGGTTCAATGTTCTGTTTTCCAGTCACCATTTAGTATGTTGTTAGCAATCAAATAATGTTAATTTTATGCAGTGGGAGACTCTGAGATGACAGGAGGTTGTAATGATCCTGGGCTTCTTTGCTTATCATCTCTGCTTTATTAATCACCAGTGGACTATCATTAAGCCTTTGAATCTTAGCCACTTATTTCCTCTTATGGAAAATGGGTAATCTTAAGGTGCTTAAACATGGTTTTGAGTATGCATATATGCATAGAAACATGATTTTAAAATGCACATATATTTCTTTGTGTTGATGGACATCATAGGCTTTGTAGTGGTACCTTGGATAACATCCATTTTGCAAAGATGTGTGTCCATAGGGGAAAATATGGATCTGCAGGGTAGTTTAAGAATTTCTTTATCATTTAGGGTTGATGATTCCCAGCTTTAGAAAAATCTAATTTGTATAAAAATTTCAGAAAGGACCAAGTAATCACTCTTGAGTTTGAGGCCACAATGAGACTACATAGTGAATTTCAGGTCATTCTGGGCTAGAGTAAGACCCTACCTCGAAAACAAACAAACAAACAAGCAAACAAAGATCAAGTATACTAAGGAATGTTTGGTTGTTAGTTCCTTCAGCTCCCTTGTCTGATAACCACAGCGGGCACATTTCTTTGGAAAATTTGTTCCAGTAGAAATGTACTCCCTAGTTGAAACTTGGTATGACAAGGGTCAATCCCAAGTACATTTTTATTTTCCTCCTTTTATGTATGTGTTATAAACAAGAAATAAGGATTTGTAATAGAAGTGCCGACAGAACTTTATAGCATTTCAAACAGCTCTGCTACTTGGAATGTAAATATTTGTAGAATCGTCACTGTGCAAGAAGCTGCCTTGCAGAGTGTGAAAAAAAACACAACTGATTTATTAAGAAGGATAAGATAATTCAGAAGGTATGTATATTCCTTATTGCAGACATATTGGCATTTGAAGAAATAGATTATCTGTGTTACAACATTTCCCTTGCACTCTCTTAGGTGCTATTATAACTCAGCTTGTAAATTTCCTGTGTCTTGAAACAGAAGAACAATTGTGTCCCATTTGTTTTCTAAGTCATTTGACATTGATTACCTTTCAAATGCTAAGACATGAGAGATGTGTAACACCAAACACGAAGATTACTGATAAATAAGCTTGAACATATATTATTGTAATAGGCCAAAGACTTCTTGGGGCCATTATGATACTTCATATACTCTGGTTTGGCGAAACTAGAATGACTGATAACCCATCTGTCCTTTAATTTTAATTGTAACTTACTTCTCAAATTTGCCTGCCTTCCTCCATTTCTACCCCCATCACCCAAGTCACTTTTTCTCCTGGCATTACTGGGCTGGATTCCCTGACTCTCCTTTCTTCCTCTAGATCATTCTACACAGCTATCAATATATATTAATATTATATATATTTGTGTGAGTTAAATTATGTATGCATTTATTTGTGTTAAATTCATACCGTGCTTCTGTTCTGAATACAATACTTAAATGGCTTTCTGTCATATTTAGAATAAAATTAAAACTACTGAACATTACATTTATACTACTCACAAAGCTGTGTAGGATTTAAACACTACCTGTACGTTTTCTATTCATATCAACTTTGGGAACAAGGGCTTCAAAA
>PVHP010044545.1:0-15491 GCA_004024765.1 Zapus hudsonius | reverse complement strand
TTTTTTTTTTTTTTTTTTTTTACTAAAGACATTTACAGCTAAAATAAGGTTTTGCCTGCCTGAAAAGACAATTGATTTCTCCTATGACTGACCTGAAATGCTTCTAAAAATTTGATTTGCTTCATTCATTACATCACAACTCCGAGTAATGCCCTTAAAGTTCATCAAGTACAATCTGCTTTGTTAGCCAAGCTGTTTCACAAGAACCCTAAGTCCTCATTTTCCATGTGTTAGCAAATAGTTTCCCAAAGCTATTAACGCATCAAAAATATAATTCCTAGAACTTTAGTTTAGGGGAGATAATACTCATTCAATTTTCGAGAAAGTCTCTAGTCAAACAAAGCCTTGAACTACATTTATCAAAGACTATTTGTTTTTCCTACCTATCTGGTATCATATACTCTTCATTTAACAAAGTATTTAAAATATATAGTAAGGTACATAAACAGCTGATGGTGCAGGACAAGACACATACTAGCCTCCCAAAAGTTTCATCTTTAGCATTCCCCATTTTAAAACAATCAATCCTACACTAAACACTAACATTCCTGAAAGGAAAATCACTTCATAAGAAATCAGAGGTTGACGCTGGGTGTGGTGGCACACGCCTTTAATCCCAGAACTCGGGAGGCAGAGGTAGGAGGATCACCATGAGTTCAAGGCCACCCTGAGACTACATAGTGAATTCCAGGTCAGCCTGGACTAGAGTGAGACCCTACCTCGAAAAACCAAAAAACAAAAAAACAAAAAAAAAAAAAATCAGAGGCTGAGCTATGCATAAAGCAGTGAATGGGACAATAAGTATTTACTTACAAGATCCAAGTCAAATCACCTAGTAAGATTCTTAAATTGGTACATCCATACAATGCAGCAACTAAGAACAATGAGGTAGGCCTATGCCATCATACAAAGATATCCAAGATATATTGTGGGGTGAAAAGTTACAACATAGTATGTCAATTATATCTGTGTGATAACAAATATAAACCTGACTTAAATTCAGCAGATGAGGTTTTTACTTTCTAGTCTTCCATGCTGTCTAAAGTTTCTAATATAAAGAGACTGCATTATTTGTATAAATTTACAATATTCCTTCTAAAGTCCGGAAGACCCCCACAGAGGTTTCTTCAAAAGACAGTGTCCATAATTTTAATGAATAAGTCAAAATGATTCCTTTTGTACTTGAAGCCATTATAACATCCCAAACACTGCCTTTGTTAATGAATTTCCATAGCAAGCAGAAGAGGAAAAGAAATTCACACAACAGTGCCATGAAATTGGGCCTTGGTAAAACAAGACAATCCACAAGTGCCCACCAGCTCCAGGGCTGGAAAGACCTCAGGAGAGTCATCACATTTCAATTACCATCACTAACATTACTTATTATTTGGCCTGCTCCATTCCCTCAGGAGGGCAGCTTGTGATGATAATACCCAGCCTCTTCTTGTAAAACAATTCATTAGGCAAAGCAGAACAGCTGGGGCAGCCACGTGCAAGTTCTTAAAGCACCTCCCCACTGGGACCTCTGGCCCAGATTTCCTTTTTCATGAGGGACAGCCACTACCCTTCTGACAGCTGTAGAGTCCTCCAGGGACACTTCAGGTTTAATCAGTGCTTCCTGCACTGCAGAGGGCCATTTGATTTCTAACATAAACTAATGGCACTCCTGCTTTCAGTAGGTTAGACTAGACATCAGATAAGAGGCTTTAAGGCATTTTTATCTTGTTCTAAAGCTCCAGAGTTAATGAGGCAGCAAAAGATATTGTCATAGAGCCCCAGCGCAGCTACATTATCCAATAAATGCACTCTCTCCAAGACAAGTTTAATATGGATCGAGGAGGTAAAGAAGGCTGGCTTAATATTGATCCTATTGGGAGGATGAGAATCCAGTCACCATAAGTAGGGCAAAATCATGCACGCTGTACGGGAGGCCGAATGCTTCAAAAAGGTAAGGAGTCGTCTTTAAAAGACTAAAAGTAAATGCTGATTTTTTTTTTATCATTTCAAGCATTATAAGCTTAATAGATTTATTTAGCATTTTGAGCTAAGTTTTGTTTTGCCAGCCAGGAAAAATGTAGCAACTGGTGCAATGATAGCATGTCTGTTTTGGGGGAAACTAATTTCTCTCTGATTAGATGTGAGGCCCATTCCATGGGAGGGAATTCAAGCCTGGTTCTGAAAACCTAGCTAAAAGTCTGGGGACTGGGGAGGTCATAAGCCCTAAGAAGGTAACTACCACTGTTGTCTGACTTAATAGAAATATTGTGACCACCAAACTGCCCTTGAAACACTTATGTTGAAGCCCATATATTAATGCTAGTCTTACTTTTGGTTAGAGAGTCTTACTTTTGGTTAGAGAAACTTTTCAGATGGTGGTGACCATTGGGGTGACTCAAAAAATGGCCAAAGTGCTAAGAAGAGAGTGGAGTTTTCAGCACTGAGACATTTCTATCACTCCCTCCAAGGCTCAGGGACCATTGTGGAAGAGGTGGCAGAAAGAATATAAGAGCCAAAGGAAGGGCTGCTTACACTGCTGTCAGCCATACATAAAATGGCACTGATATTTATGTCCTCACAGTGGCTGATGCTAGACCTGCATAATAGAAGGAAAAATGATGACATCAAAATAGAAGAGAAGCCAGATGCGGTGGTACACACCTTTAATCCCAGCACTCGGGAGGCAGAGGTAGGAGGATCTCCATGAGTTCGAGGCCACCCTGAGACTACATTGTGAATTCCAGGTCAGCCTGGGCTAGAGCAAGACCCTCCCGACCTTGAAAAAAAAATAAACACTCCCCCCCCCAAAAAAAACAAACACAGAAGAGAGACTAGATGAAAAGAACAAGGGATTCAGTGAGAGGGGATTTGGGCAGGGGAAAAGTGTTGGGAAAGGGAATGCTGGGAGGGGATTATGATCATGGTATTTTCTATATTTATGGAAATTATTTAAAAAGTTTAAAAATAAATAAAATAGCTTCTCAATGAAGCCACCTATTTCCATGTATTTTGCTGAAAAGTGTTCATTTTACCTTTGCTACACATTAAAAAGCTGTGGTTTGATTCCCCAGCACCCACATAAGGCCAGATACACAAAGTGGCACATGCATTTGGAGTTCGTTTGCAGTTACTAGAAGCCCTGGTGTGCCCATACACCCCCTCTCACTCTGTTTCTGTCTATTTTGCAAATAAATATCATTTAAAGGGGGGAGGAGCTGGAGCATAGATGACTCAGTGGTTAAGGTGCTTACCTGATAAGCCTAATGACCCAGTATCCCAGATGTACAAAGTGACACATGCATCTGTAGTTCATTTTTTCATTTGCATGTGTGTATAGTTTGTATGATGAGAGTTGTGTGTGGTGTATGCCCATGAATGTGCAAATGTGCATGAGGCCTAAGAAGGATATCAGGTGCCCTTCCGCTACCACTCATACGTTTGTTTCCTTGAGATGAAGTCTCTCACTGAACCTGGAGCTGCCATTTTTTGGTCAGACTAGCTGACCAGCAAGCCCAAGTGATTCTCTGGATTTTGCTTCCCACAGGACTGGGGATATAGACGTATGTGACCACACCCAGCTGTTTAAATGGCCACTGAATAACCATACTGTGCAAATCAAGCTCTCTTAGAACCTCATGTTTGCGTGGCAAACACTTTTGCTGGCTGAGCCATCTCCATAGCCCCTTATTTAGCAATTTTAAAAGCTGAATACTTCCGGACTGGCTTACTCCCTTAAGGTTTTTTTTTAAAGCTGAGATTTTTCTCAACTCTTGAAGAATCAACCAAAAAAAAAATTATCTGCAAGATTTAAGAGGACATTTTGAGAGACTAAAGCAGTAGCTCAGTAGTAGTGTGCTTGCCTAAGGCTCTGGGTACAATCTCCAGCAGGAGGGAGAGAGGTCATGTTAGACAAACACTCACCCACTTATAGAGTACAAACAAACCTAATGTAATAAATATAAGGCTGCAATTTATGCTAACTGCATTTCCCAACACCTCCTTTCCCCTTTCTTTTTTAATCAACATAAGCCCTATTTTTAGTCAGCCAATCTATGGCCTAAACAAAAGATTATATTCTTTTGTAAGTCAGGCCAAGTGATTTGAGTTCCGTGGGACTTCCAAGAAGACTACATTAACAAAAACAACAACAAAACCCAGCTACTACATGTGACTCCTCTTTACCCTCTTCCCTTCCCAAACTGGACCTACAACTCAAAAAGTGATTGCTGGAGCTCCAGGGTCCAAGCACCCTTCAGAATGAAGCCCTAGCCCTAAATGTCATTACAAAGCTGCCCTAACTGCCTCAGTCTAATTTTCCTTCTAATAAGGAAAAAAGAAAAAGTGCCCATGTACCTACAAGAATTTTAGATTTCTAGCCAGGCGTGGTGGCGCACACCTTTAATCCCAGCACTCGGGAGGCAGAGGTAGGAGGATCACCATGAGTTCAAGGCCACCCTGAGACTACATAGTGAATTCCAGCCTGGACTAGAGTGAGACCCTACCTCGAAAAACCAAAAAAAAAAAAAAAAAAAAAAGAAAGAATTTTAGATCTCTGATTTGAGGTTGGGCTTTATTCTAATTAATGGACATGATATTGCAATCTTCTTCCCTTTAACACTGACCACAGTTTATTTCAAAGATGCCTGAGCAAAACAAACAAAAACCAAAATAGATGCTTAGCAACACCTTAGCAAACAAAACTGAAGTTTTATCAGCATACACCAGTTCCACCCCAAATTGCATTCTCCTAGTTACAAGTGCTTAAACTATAATATATTTTGTCTCTATTTTGTTATAATTTCTTATCTACCCCTTCCTCCGATTTCAATACAGGACAAAGCCATCAACACACCTTGGACTGCTTCCTCTCCAGCCTCTAGGATTTATCTCCAAGTCCTTCAATTTTCTCTAGAATCTGTTACCAGGTTTTAGAATGATTTTGCAACCTGTTCCTTCAAGTTCTTCACAATTTAGCTCTTCCTAACTTTTCTTTTCTTTTCTTTTTTTTTTTGGTTTTTCGAGGTAGGGTCTCGCTCTAGTCCAGGCTGACCTGGAATTCACTATGTAGTCTCAGGGTGGCCTTGAACTCACGGCGATCCTCCTACCTCTTCCTCCAGAGTGCTGGGATTAAAGGCATGCACCACCACACCCGGCTTTTCTCCTAACTTTTCTAACCACACTTTTTAGTATTTAATATGTGGAATGCTTCACAAATTTGCATGTCATCCTTGCACAGGGGCTATGCTAATCTTCTAGGTATCGTTCCAATTTTAGTATATGTGCTGCCGAACCAAGCAACACTTTTTAGTATTTTAAGTTTACTTCCAAGTCTGAAGTATATTTACTAGCCATCAGGCCCTACTTCAAGTTTCATCTAATGATCCTTGAATTCTTTGCCTCACTTTTTCCTCCTAAGGAACTTATAAGACACATTTGTATAAAGGGAACATGAGGGCTGGAGAAATGGCTCAGCGTTAAGCCTGAAAAGCTTAACAGCCCACATAAAGCTAAATGTACAAAGTGGTTCATGCATCTGGAGTTTGTTTGCAGTGACAAAAGGCCCTGGCACGCACATTCTCTCTCTGTATGTCTCTGCTTGAAACATGATATGAGATGACCTATTATGAAAAAAGCCAGATGAAACAAGAGTTAAAAGACCAAGTTAAGATTTGAACTTTATTCTATGAACAATGAGGAGCCACCGAGGTATGGTGAGAAGGGAATGAGATCACCTGTCAATTTGTGTTTCAAAAATATTATACCAGAATGGAGTAGATATTGGAGAAAAGATCAATTCTACAGCTAATTTGGATGGAAGAAAGGGAGAATACCAGAAATAAAGAAGCTCTGATAAAGCAGGCTTGTTGTCAAGGGAGAAATTGAAACTCTATATTCTGGAGGAAAATGAGACACTTGAGTAAAAAAAATATGTTCACTGTAGAAAAAAAAAAGTAGCAAATACTTCTCCAGAGACCTGGTTGCAGAATTTAGTACTAATGTTCTCTTTTCAAAAACATAATGGCATTTATAATGCCTGAATTTTCATTGGCTATTGGTTGTTTTTTTAAAAACTACATAAGATTTTGGGACAAAGATCCTACTATTATTTTTATATAGAAAATTGTCTTTATCCTTAAGGAGAAAATATTTTGGTATAAAATGCCATGGTGTTTAAAATTTATTTCTAAGTGCTCAGGAAGAAGGGAATATGCTGGCATGCACACAGAACTGGTTCTTTGTTAGAGGAAGAGGTAGGTCTAAATAGCATTTCTTCAGGGTTTCTCTCTTAACCTATATTTGTGGCATTACATCAATTCATCTACTTGACCAAACTATCATAATAACTTTTTAAAATATGTAGCTTCAGGAAGCCTTGAATCTTAAAATGAGGATTTTCACTTAAGAATTATCCCTTCTACAAATAGTTAGAAATCAATACTGAAGCCCTAGCCCTAGCCTGGCTAATCATGGATTCCTTTCTTGACCTAACTTGAAGAGGTGAGAGGGAGGCTGTGTGTCCTTTTTCAATCTGAATCCTTTGCCAGCACCAAAACATAGCCCTTTCAAATAGTAGCACATAGTAGCATTCAAATAATCATTTTAATGGTTTTTTTTTTTTTTTTTTTTTTTTGGAGGTAGGGTCTTGCTTTAGCTCAGGCTGACTTGGAATTCACTATGTAGTCTCAGGGTGGCCTGGAACTCACAGCAATCCTCCTACCTCAACCTCCCAAGAGCTGGGATTAAAGGTGTGCACCACCATGCTGGGCTAATGTGCTTCTTTTAAATGACATTTTCTTCCAACACTGTGAAACCTTGTTTTTTTGCTGAACTTATCAGCTGGCAGAAGCACAGAGGCAGACACCATCAGCTATTTTCTCTCTAACCAAGAAATACTTCTCAGAAAAGTAACAATAGCACATTTCCCCCCAAATCTAACTATTTTCTGGGAGGAGATATTCTAAGTAATTGGTAGCATTTCAACTTGAGCAATTAAAAGCTATTTCCACAATCAGTCATAGAAAGAAATCTCTTCCTTTGACTTGAGGAAGAGGTACAGGTGAAACTATCTTTTTTTTTTTTTTTTGGTTTTTCGAGATAGGGTCTCGCTCTAGCCCAGGCTGACCTGAAATTCACTCTGTAGTCTCAGGGTGGCCTCGAACTCATGGCGATCCTCCTACCTCTGCCTCCCGAGTGCTGGGATTAAAGGCGTGCGCCACCACGTCCGGCAGGTGAAACTATCTTAATCCAAATTTTCCATGCTTACAGACTGCATAGAGCTGATAAATGGAAAAAAACAAAGGTTTGTATCACTAAGGAAAACAATTTTTTAAGTTCATAAAACAAACCAAGGCCCGGCATGATGGTGTACGCTTTTAATCCCAGCACCTGGAAGGGTACAGTAGGAGAACTGCTGTGAGTTAAAGGCCAGCCTGGTGCTAAAGAGTGATCCAAGTCAGTCTGGACTAGAGTGAGATTCTGCCTCTAAAAAAACAAACACCCTCCCCCCAACAAAACAAAACAAGAAGTTAAAGCACCAAGTTATGAAGACAACTTGAGGCTTTGTTCAGTTATTTTTAGGTTATTGTGTTTGCTATAGGGGACACAGTAGCTCTAAAATAGAAGTTTTCCAAAACTAGAATTAAGCAACAGTGTAATTTCAAAATTTTACACCAAAACAACAATGTTGGCATAATAGGAAAGAAAGGAATGAATGAAAAATTAGAGAGATTCCTCTTGTTCTGAATGAGGAAATTACTGATAAGGGGCCTGAGTAGATTATTCTTACCAAAGCACAGTAGTTTACCCCTTGGTGAACCTCCTGTTTCCACTTGGATAATAAACATGTGTCTGGCCTTTAAGTGGGCCCTAGGAACCCAAGCTTAGGTCCTCATGCTTGCACAGCAAGCAGTTTTACCAGCTAAGTTACCTCTATAGACCCCCCCACCACCACCACATTTTTTTTGACAGGGTTTGCTATGTAGCCCAGGCTGGCCCTGAACTCATTATCCTCCTAGGTGTCAGGATTATAGGTGTGAGATAGATACCATGCCCAGGGGCCCTGGATTATTTTTTCTAAACACTTTTTTTCAATCTCAGCTACTGGGAAGAAGTCAATTTTGTATCTCCTTTAATATTCCAACTCCTGCCTACTGCTAAAAAAGATGGTCATGATTAGTTGTGGCCAAAAAACAAAGTAGCAGAAGAAAGAAGTGAAAGGTACAGAGAAAAATAAACCAGACCACTCTGTACATTATGCAGACTTTTGGCTGACTAAAAGTTGAGATTTATCTGTATCTTCTCTATTTGTACTAAGAGGTTCAACATGTATAAGGACAGGTTTTTGTTTAAAAAATATTTTTATTTGTTTATTTGAGATGGGATGGGGGAGAGTGGGAGACAGAATGAATGATTGCGAATGATCATACCAGGGCCTCTTGTCACTGTACATGAACTCCAGAACAAGGAAATATGTTTAAATATCAAGGAAAAGTATTTGTGTTTGTTGTTCCACCTATTTAAAAGGAATTTCTCTTTAGTTTCTTTCAAAATTGCATTAAGACAAGAAAATACTAAAGGGATCCCAAAAGACAAGTATATTAAGAAAGTTTCGCTGGGCGTGGTAGCACAGGCCTTTAATCCCAGCACTCAGGAGGCAGAGGTAGGAGAATCGCTGTGAGTTCGAGGCCAGCCTGAGACTATAGTGAATTCCAGGTCAGCCTGAGCTAGAGTGAGACCCTACCTCAAAAAACCAAAAAAAAAAAAAAAAAAAAAAAAAAGTTTCTCTAAAACTGACTTTCTCATGGTGAATGGCTTGCTAGCAAACCACTTTATGCAGTTGGGAAAGAACTGGTAATAGTTGAGACGGCATGGTAAAAATAGACTTCATCTTAACTAGCCTATCCTACTCTTGAGGAGGAATAAATGTTTTAGGAAATGTTACAGACCATGTTCCATTTTAGTACACCCTTATCCTATAGTCATTTGACCAAAAAACAAACTAACAAACAAGCAAACAAGAGAGGCTAAGGTCTAGTATCAATTCCTGTCCAGCCATCCCTACCTAATCTCCTAGCAAGCTAATGCAAATCAAAGCAAGCACTTCAGTGCTGCTAGTAGTGACGCCTGTACCTTTCCCAGGAGAGGCCTGTAAAACAGGACAGTCACTGACAGCAGTACAATTACTGACACAGATACAGACTTTATGGACATGTTTATCTCTGCTGTAAATCCACACTCTCTCTCCACTCCGATTCACGAGTCATAAAGAAATTGCAGATAATGAAAAAGTTGGGGAAATTTACAGCATGTCGGAAACCTCAGACAGCCAGAAGAAATTAAAGAGCTGACTAGGGATAAATCACACAGGTACAATTAAAACTTCCTGTATACCTCTTCATTTCCAAACTGAGGCACAATCCAATGGAGCTGATGAAAAGTTGAGGTCATGACTCCTCAGGCTGTAATCATTTCTTAACTAACTGCATGTTAAAAATTAGCTAATTCATAGGTCATGTGCAAGTGCAGATTTCTTGCTATCTTGATTTCTTCCTTTCTCCATAGAAGTACTCACACAGCAATTCTGTCAGTAAACAGGACAAATTGAAACAAGCAATAAATGGAAAGGTGATGTCCTCTCCTACTGCCATCTCTGTAGGTGGAGGACATCTTTTACCAGTTTTACCATTGCTACTGGGGATTGAGCATTAAAATGAGAAAGTGGAGCTCAATAGGTGAATAAAATTTGAGATTTCTTGTTCCCCTATAAATAACCATTTTGAAGTTTTCATTTGATCCTCTTTCAACATTCCAAAGGAGACTTTAAAGGACTGTTATGTTTGATACTAGAATAAGAATTACTTCTGGTAATACTTGTTTTTCAATAGTGAACTGAGTTAATGGTTGACACTATTATGTAACTATCTCTACATGTGTATGTATTAATTGATGTGTAACTCCTGTTACAATAAAGTGATTCAGAATGCTTACTTATTAAATGATAAAACTTAAGCAATTCCCACTGTTGATGACCAGAAGAGTTAATTTTGGGTCCCTCTATTTTGTAAGACCCTTTATAAATCCTACATGCAAGGAGAAAAGGAAGCTTTTACCACACGAACTTTCTTTACCTTCCCTAACTTATGTAGATGCAAGTAGCAGGTTTTAACAACATCAACCCAATCACTTATAAGATTTCCCTGGAAATTCAGAACACAAATTTTACCAAGTAATTTCTATATAACTGAACCAAACCAAGACTGTCAACTAAGTTATATGCAAGTCAATATTAATCACGGTGTGTCTCTGCAGGATGAAGCTTCAATGAAATCAGCTCTAATATGATTTTGAAATTTTGAACCCTGTCAAGAAATAAATTCTTTTTTTTTAAAGATTTGGAGAGTGCAATTGACATAGTCTTGCTTTTATTCTATTTGACTCCTTGATGATTTGAGGTCCATTTTACACTTAGAGAACCCAAGTATCATTTTCACTTTATATAGTTTCTATTCTCTATGGAATAAACATAGTTCTAATGAAATGTTAGTTTCGACCATAGAATCACTACCACAGAAAACATAGATCATATCTAGTGCATGGATCACAATTCCAGTCACTCAGTAAGAATAAGACATAATCTCTGACCTGTACTCACAATGAAAAGTTCCTTAATTCATAAGTATCATAAGCATCAGATTGGTGTCTAGTATCAACAGGAAAACTGTTAAGTAGAAGCAACTTCATTTACAAGTTACAAAAAAGAAGCAAATCATTTTTATCAGATGATATTTGTATTTGAGAGAAACCAAGACACATATACCTTATCCTGAAAGAGTTACCCCATGATTAAGAATTAGAAGACCTGGGGTCTAATCCTACCTTTATAACTAACAACTAACTGGACAAATCAATGAAGCTTCCTGAACATCAGTTACTTTATCAATCCAAATGGGACTAATGAAGAACAGTAGTGAGAATTAAATAATATGGAAAACATACCAACCAGCCTTTCTTCATGATCACATGATATAGAATCTACATTTTTTGTCAGAAATGAGCTTTGTAGCTATCCTTGGGCCCTAAGATCTTTAGGCATCTGTTTTTGCATCTATAATACCAGAGGGATGGGTGGGACTCAATAGTTTGTCTTCCAGCTCTCACATGCTACAACTCTTGGTTCTATCACTAAATTTCTGGGTCAACCTAAGAAAGTCACTTCAAATACTTAGATTCGTGGTGGCACGTGCCTTTAGCCCAGCGCTTGGGAGGACGAGGTAAGAGGATCACTATGCGTTCAAAGCCAATCTGGGGCTACAGAGTGAGTTTCAGGTCAGCCTGGGCTATAGGGAGACCCTTACATTAAAAAAAGAAATAAAAACTACAAACCCAATTATTATTATTATTATTATTTTTTTGGTTTTTTGAGGTAGGGTCTTGCTCTAGCCTATGGTGGCCTTGAACTCACAGCAATCCTCCTACCTCTGCCTCCTGAGTGCTGGGATTAAAGGCGTGCCACCACGCGCGGCTTAGACTTCAATTTCTTCATCTTTAAATTCTCAAAAGTGAACCAAAAAGAAAAAAACAAAAACAAAAAACAAAGATTCTAACAGGATGTCATAAAAAGAGGAAAAATAAGTGGCTAGTAAACATTACTTTATTAGCAACCAAAGAATACATGCAACAAATATGGAAATTCAATTTTTTCATTTATATAGGCATGCATTATAAAGTGTAATGTAAGGTTTGTTAAGAAACAGAAATACAAGTGCTTTTATTTACTATCATTTGAAATATGGACAAGTATTTCTAAGGTTACTTTGGAAATTTATATACAATTTTTTTTTAGAAGGGTCTTATGTATTTTAGGCTGGCTTTGAACTCACTATACAGCCAAGGATAATCTTGAACTTCTGGTCCTCCTGCTTTCATCTCCTGAGTGCAGGGATTACAGGCTTACACCACTGCCTTCAGTTCACTGGAGTGTTGGGGCTCAATCCCAGGAGTTTGTGCATACTGGTTACCTTAGACTAGTTGAATATCGGTAAGCTCTGGGCTCAAGTGAGAGAGCTTGCCTCAGTAAAACAAAGAGCATTCTCACAACAAATTACTTCTATTTTAGAGAAGAAAATAAGGATCAGAGAACCATAACTTGTAAAGTTACTAAAAAGAGGAGCATTGGGCTGGGAAAATGGCTCAGTGGCTAAAGGTGCTTGATTGCAAAGCCTGCAAGCCCAAGTTCAATTTCCAAGCCACACACATAAGCCAGTTGCAAAAAGTGGCACATCTGGGCTGGAGAGATGGCTCAGCAGTTAAGGCACTTGTCTGCAAAGCCTAACAATCTGTGTTTGATTCCCCAGCACCCATTTAAAGCCAGACACAAAAAGTGGCACATGTGTCTGGAGTTCCTTTGCAGTGGCTAGAGGCCCCAGAGTGTCTTATTCTCTTATTCTCTTATTCTCTCTCTCTCTCTCTCTCTCTCTCTCTCTCTCTCTCTCTCTCTCTCTGCTTGCACATAAATAAATATTTAAAAAGTGGCCCATTTGGTGCTTCTTTGCAGCAGCAGCAAGAGGTCTTGGCAAGCCCATAACACATGCATGCATACATACACATGCACACACACAAATAAAAAACAAAAAGAACAGATTTGTTTCTAATAGGGATCAGGATCTTGTAATTCACAAGTTTTCTCTTCATACTCATAATACAGCAGCTTGTGTTTCAAAGGAAGGTTAAGTAGGAGACAGACAAGAACCATGGTGTTTTTGTAACAATATTGGTGGTGGCTTTCTATAGCACATAAAAGGGAAGATTAAACTAGAGCATAGATCCAGTTCTAGGAATCAATGAGGATGTCCTAGAGGTTGCCTACCACACCAAGATTCTATTTTTTTAAAAAATATTTTATTTATTTATTTATTTGAGAGAGAGAGAGAGAGAGAGAGAAAATGAATGAGGACACCATGGCCTCCAGCCACTGCAAATGAACTCCAGACACATGCGCCCTCTTGTGCATTTGGCTTTATATGGGCACCGGGGAATCGAACTCTGGTCCTTCTGCATTGCAGGCAAACGCTTTAACCCCTAAGCCATCTCTTCAGCCCACCAAGATTCTATTTTAATAATATACATCTTTCCTGGATGATCTCCTCACCTATAGTTTTTATATATTCATTTTCAAGCAGAGAGAGCGAGCGAGCACCAGGGGCACCACCTCGTGGGTCTGGTTTATGTGGTTACTGGGGAATTGAACACAGGGCCTTAGGCACTGGAGGCAAGTGCTTTAACCACTGAGCCATCTCTCCAGCCCACCTGTAGTTCTAATAAGCACTTATGAGTTGAAAGTGATCAGAATTCCTTTCTTATGCTATATATCCACATATTCAACTGTCTCCTAGAGAGCCTATATATATATACACTAAATTCTCCAATAATGCAACTTACACAGGCCTGAAATCTGAGGGGTTTTGTTTGTTTCCGCCCCCCCCCAGTGTCTTTCTTATAGAACCCAGGCTGACCTTGAACTTGCTATGTAGCACAAACCTACCTTGAACTCCTAATCCTCTTGCCTCCATCTCCCAAGTGCTGGAATTATAGCCAGTTCTTGAATTCTGCATTCTTACTTCCTAAATGATAGTCACTAAAACTCTCCATTCTACCATCCAGATTTCTACAGCTCATCACTTGCTTTCAAATTCCGGTTTTTTTTTTTTGGTTTTTTGAGGTAGGGTCTCACTCTAGCCCAGGTTGACCTGGAATTCACTATGTAGTCTCAGGTGGCCTTAAACTCATGGCGATCCTCCTACCTCTGCCTCCCCAGTGCTGGGAATAAAGGCGTACGCCACCACACCCAGCTTCAAATTTTTATCTTATTCAAGGGCATACCATTTTAGTTTGGTTTATGAAGAAGCTTTACTTGTTCATCACCAATCTATTTACCATGTTGGCAAAGTAAACATTCTAAGATTATACAAATGATCACAAAATTACTGTGCATAAAATTTCTCATATGCTATGCATAGTTTTAAAACATACCATGTGCTTAAAAGGATATCCTAAGGATAACAGTCCTTTTATCCTAAGGATAAAACAAGACTGTATCACCAAAACAAAATTCTACTAGCAGCACAATTCTACATGTGATCAGCGAACTCCTGCAGTCTCTGGGAATGTCCAAAGCCCTTTCAGGGATTTCAAATTATACAAATAAAAAGTTACTTGTATAATTCTAAGATACTTTTTCACTTATTCATTTATCAAGGTACAATGAAGGCTTCTATTGTCTATCAAGCTAGATATTAACAGATTTTTGAAGGCTGAGGAGAAGACTCAGTGGGTAAAGTGCCTGCCAATGCAAGTGTGAGGAGTTGGTTGTGGATTCCTCAGAACCCATGTAAAATTCAGGGTGTGGGGGCACAACACTAGAGAGGCAGAAAAGGTTCCTGAGATTTGCTGAGCAGACAATCTAACTGAATTGGTTGGTGAGCTTCAGGTTTAGCAAACCTCTGGCATCCACATACTTTTCATGCAAACCTATACACATGTGTGTCCCCACACATACCACATACAAACAATTAAGAAAAAGAAATTTTCAGCCGGGTGTGGCGCACGCCTTTAATCCTAGAACTAGTTTTGAGTGTTTCATATCCAAGTGTGAAAGTGACTGAATTAAATAATCACACTTTTGGGGTTTTAAAACCCAGCCTTCGTGTGGTTGCTTGAATGTAGTGCCCCACCATAGCCTCACGTGTTTGAACACATGGTCCCTAGCAAAATGACATTAGCTAGGAAGGTTGTGGAACCTTTTGGAGGTAAAGCCTTGCTGAAGGAAGTATATCTTAGGAGTAAGTCTTGAAGTATCAAAGCTTATCTCTTCTTGCTGTTTGTTCATGGTTTCTCTCCTTCCTCCCTACTGATGTGACACTGGCTTCCTGTTCCTGCCATGCTTTCTCCACCATGATAGACTCTACCCTCTGAACTCTAAGCCAAAATAAACTCTTTCCTTCCCTAAGATGCTTCTTGTCAGAAGTATTTGGTTCCAGCAACAAGAAAGCTACTAATACCGTTCATAATTAAATGTAAAATCCTACTGAAAAATAAAGAAACTAAGACTTTGAACATCAACAATATGTATTGCTTTAGAAAGAAAATGGATTTAAAATATAAGATGAGTGTCTGGTGAGATGGCTTAGTAACTAAAGGTGCTTGCTTGAAAAGCCTGCTGACCCAGGTTCAATTCCTCAGTCATTCACATAAAGCTGACAGGCATTCATTTGCATCAGTAAGAGACCGTAGCACATCTGTACACAAACACATGCAAATAAACAAAAAAAATTTTTTTTAACAAGGAAAATAAGATGGAGTGACTAAAGTCAAGTAGAATAACAAAGTTATGCAATTAATCTTGTAAAATATGAATTAGTTTTACCCAAATCAGAAATTCAGTTTTAAGATATGGACAGAGCGGGGTGTCGTAGTGCATGCCTTTAATCCCAGCACTC
>PVHP010044544.1:0-14038 GCA_004024765.1 Zapus hudsonius | reverse complement strand
GAAAAGCTGCAGGGATGTAATGGTGCTGCTTCAGAAGAGACCAGGAGGAGCAGGATAAGAGAAGCCCAAGTCCTTTGCAGTGTAGATGATTCCATCACAACTCAGATGCATGACATAGATCTTCAAACTTTTAAGATATTCCTGATGGGTTTTGGTCTTGCTTTGGTCTGACCTGTCTTAATGCCTCCATATCTCCCTTCCCCTGTGAGAACGTTTAATTTGAGCCCTTGTATGTTAGAAATATGTAACTTGGTTTTTATGTTACAGAAACTTATGGTTAGAAAAGGGACTGAGTTTCAGGATGGACACGTATACTTTTGAACAATGCTGGAACTGCTCAAGACTATACATAGAGGCTTTTGAAGTTGGACTGAATGCATTTGTATCCTGAGATAACCATGAGCCTAAAGGAAAGTGGTGAAAATTTATGCCTTTACAGTGATATGTTTGGATGTCAAGTTGACAAGGGGTGGACTTGCAATGGTTAATTTTGTTTGTTAAAATGACAAACACCATGGAAAAATTTCTCTGGTCATGTGTCTAAGTGATTCTCTGAGCTGAGTTCAATTGAGCTCCACCAGCAACAAGAAAAAGTAATTCAGAACCTTGCTGCTAAGAAATGGGACCATCACTGCCATTAATCTGAACATGTGCTGTGTACATTTTTGGAACTGAAATAAAATAAATCTTTCTTAGGATGCTTTTATTAGGGTATTTTGTCATGACAATGAGAAAAGTATTATTGAGAGAGGCAGAGACAGAGAAAACAGAGGCAGAATCAAACATAGTATTTAAAATGTTGTTTGTGTGGGAGACATGGCTTATCAGTTAGAAGTCCTTGTTTGTGAAACATGACTTCCAGATTTGATTCCCCAAATACCCATGTAAATCCCATTGCACAAAGTGGTGCATGCATCTGGAGATTATTTGCAGAGGTAGGAAGCCCTGGCATGTCTTTTCTCCTTCTCTCTCTCTCTGTTTCTCTCTCTCTCTCTCTCTCTCATAAGTAAAAATAGTTTTAAAATTCTTTGTTCTTAAAATCTGAGATATACAACTTTACTCAGTAGGCACCAAATCCGGCTTCAATCCTGATTGTTATGCCAGAAACTCTTGCTGGCATTTTTCAGTATTAATTCACTTATTGCTAGAATGACTGTGAAATAGATATAAGTAATTTACTACTAAAAGGATTCAATGTAGAATAATTAGCTCCATGGGAGGGAGGAATCTACATATGGTACTGAAAACCTAGTCAAAAGCTGGGAAGGTCATAGGTACTAATGGGGGAAGCTACTACTGTTTTTTGACTAAATGGATAGATTGTGCTCATTAAATTTCCCTTGAAATATTTATATTAAGTTCATACCCATAGGTTAGTGTTTCTCTCCTATATACTTTGTTTTCCAGCTTTAGTAAATAACTATAGGGTGATACAATTGCCAATTAACTGTACTCATAAGAAGTGACATTTGATGCTTTGATACATATCTATACCTATGAAACCATTATTATAATCAAGATAATGAACTAATCATCACTTCAAAACTGGCTATACCACCCTTCATTCATATGAAAAATGCAAAAAATAAAATTCCTTTTTAATCTATGCCCTTGTCTACAATCAGTTTTGATAGTGATTTTTCATTGTTTTGGCTGTTTTAATGAGTGTGTAGTACTGGCTTATTGTTGTCTCATTTGCGGCTCTCATAATGTATGAAAATTCATTTCATCTGATTATTTTCCATCCCTATATTTCCAGATATTTTGTGTATATTTTCTAATAAGTTGTTTTATTATCATTGCATTTTAAAGTTAAAAAATAATCATTATTTAGGATAGTGATTGTATAATAAATAAATCTTCTATAAATATTTTTATATTTGGTGACTAATATTTTTATTATGTTAACAATGGATTATAAATAACACATTTTTAAAATTAATATCTTTATTATGAATAATTATATATGAGCAAATCTTGTGAAGGTGTCCCATTTCCCTCCTCCCTGTCCCCTACCCACTCGGCTCCCTCATTGGTGTGCATACTGGATCTATCCATAGGGTAGGGGTTATGAACTGTACCAATGGTAGCCAGTTTTTTTTAATCACCCCTTTGTGTGTTGTTGCTGAGGTGGGCAATGTCTCTGGATATTTTCCCTCACCATGACTCTTACATTCTTTCTGCCCCCTCTTCTGCTCAACTCCCTGAGTCATGGTGTGTGAGTTTTAAGTCTCCTTTATTTTTAAGATCTTAAGTTTCTCTGGTCACTGGACTTCTGCTTTGAGTTGTGTTGGGTATTGTTGGTGTCTGTCGCCATTGACCTTTAATGTGTTATCTGACATGCTGTGGTGATTGGTCTGTTTATCTCATCACTTTCTCATAGGTTTCATTTGGGCCCTGAATGGTAGGCTAGGGGTGGTTCATCTCCTGCCAGGATGTCATCCATCATCTGATGTCTTGTTGGTGGAACTAAGTTTTCCCTGGCTCTCTCGCTGCCTTCTGAAAAATACAAACAGAGAGTGAGATCAATATAGGTTAAATGAGACAAACATTACTGTTTTGTCAAGATTCTAACACATTTTTTATGTTTTTTAATAAAAACTTAACATCACTCTAATTTTCCTAGTGAGTTGTGTTTCTTTTAAAATATTTATTTGCAGAGAGAAAAAGAGAGAAAGACAGAGAGAGAGGAGAGAGAAAGAGAAATGGGGCAATAGGGACTCTAGCCACTGCAAAAACCTCCAGATGCATGGGGTAATTTGTGCATCTGACTTTACGTGGGCATTAGGGAATCGTAGCAGGGTCATTAGGCTTTGTAGGAAAGTGTCTTAACTGCTGAGCCATCTCTCTAGCTCAAGTTGTGATTTTGACGTTTATATAAAAACCATTGTCAAACCTAAGGTAATCTAGATTTTCCTGAGATAATCTTATAGAAGGCTTTTAATTTCCCCCTTTTATATGTAAACTATAATTTCTTGTGAGTTAACTTTTGCAAAAAAATATGAGGTATTTTTATAGATAAATTTTTATTACATGTGGATATAGATATTTCAGCAAAATTTGTTGTAATATCTTTTGTTTCTTGTATTTCCTTTGATCTTTTCAGTGACTCTCCAACGATCTAGGTATTTTTTTTTGCTTTCTTTATAGCAATTTGTAGTTTCCTTTATATTAATATTATATAACTTATTAAATTTCCATATAGCATTTTGGATTCATAATGATGTACATAGTGTAGCTTGATTCAAATTCCCACTGTATCGCTAATACATAAAACAATAATGAGTTTTGCATATTTTCTTGTACTCTGCTGCCTTGCTTTGATGGCTCATGAATATGAGGATTATCATTGTTTATAAAATTAGTTTTTATTTTGGAAACATGATAAGCATAAGAAAAAAAGTTTTATTTCTTCATTCCTTTCTGATCTTTATTTCTCTTCTTTCCTATCCTTGCTTTTCTAATATGCCTCTGAATATGCCATCTACATTTGCCAAGCTTGGTTCTCCCAGTTTTCTCTATTGACATCTGTGTGCCTTAATGTGGAGCCTCTTCTTCGTACCTTGATATGCTTGTCTTTTAACTCCACTAGCTGCTAGTTAAAATAGAGTTCTTAGGACCTTTGCAGTATTCTACTTATATTCATGTGAAGACAAAAATGTTATGTTTAATGATTCCATAGTCTTTGTCTCTCATTATTTCCAATGAGTGTTTCTTACTCAAAGATCTATTGAAGTCTATTTACATTGCTGGGGTGTCATTAATTAATTGATTTCTTCCCTCTGGGCAAAATAAATCTTTTGGCAAGGATAAACTGTAAGAACTTCAATGACCTCTCCAACTTCATGTATAAGATATAATTAAAGCTCTATAATGAAGACTTACACTTTATTGCAGTTCAATATGATGTTAGCAGTTCAAACATTATCCTAATCTCTGGGGCATTATTCTCTTATAAAGAATGAGCTACCAAGTTAATCAAGGATACAATGGAAATTTGGAATTAGAGTCATGCTCTCAGCATTTTAAAGAAGATAAATAATGAAGGGTATTATTTATTATGCACTTAGTGAAAACCATTAGTATATGTCTTTATGAGTATTTATTTACTTGCATTTTATTTTATTTTATTTTTTAAAAGATATTTTATTTGTTCACTTTCAAACAGAGAGAGAGAGAGAGAGAGAGAGAGAGAGAGAGAGAGAGAGAGAGAGAGAGAGAGAGCGCACACCAGGGCCATCACCTTGTGGGTCTGGCCTATGTGGGTACTGGGGAATTGAACCCAGGGCCTCAGGCACTGGAGGCAAGTGCCTTAACGGCTGAACCATCTTTCCAGCCCACTTGCATTTTAATACATGAGATAGAAAGTGTATTTATTCTCAAATAACAAGTGACAAAACTAATGATGGAAGGGTTTTGTAATATACCTTAAGACATATATTTAATAAGTGGTTAAACAAAAAAAAATACAGAGCTATGCTACCTAAATCAAAATTTGTGGCAACAATAAATAAAAATTCTAAGGGTATTCATTCATACTTATCCTTGTGTGCTTATGTAACTGATATAAGAATGTGTACAAAGTGTCAGGCAACACGTTCAGTCTAACAACACTAAAACAAAATAGAGGCATTGCAGTAAAGTCATATTTGAGTTGAGAAGACAGGCTTTAAATGAGAAGTAATTCACATACAGGAAATTAACTGATGACATTTGTAAAAGCAAAGAATATGGTCCTTAGATGTACATACACAGGTTGACAGGTGTTCAGAGAGGTCATGGCTAATGTGGAGAATTCACTTTTGGAATAAGCTGTGAAGGATGAATGAACATGCATGTAAAAGTCAAAGGAAACATCAAATCCAGATAAGGAATAGCAGAACACGTTAGAAAGCCATAGGGTAGAAGTACATGATATTAGTGGTCCCATGGGAAGTGAGTCTGTAACAGAGCAAGAGAAGAAATGGTGCTGGGGTGGCTGGAGAAGACAGAGTGAATGCTCCGGTGCCTTATATCATATATTAAGGATCTCAGATCTTAGAGGATTGATGAAGCAGGATCAAATACATGATCAGCCGGAGTGCAGTATGAAGAACTTCTTAAAAGAGAAAACAACTTGAAGAATGGCTCAGTGTTCCAGATGAGAGATGACAAGTCTTTGGACAAGAAATAAAATGGAGAGGGAGGAAATTAAGTGGAATAAAGACATATTTAGGATATAAAACTGAAAATATACTTTAGTGATTGATGAGCTGTAGTCTGATAAAGGAATGACTTATTGATTGCAGCTGTCTGCTTTGGGGATAGAGAAATCTAAGGAAAGGCAGTGGCACTCACCACACTAGAGAACACAAGCAGCTGACCCGCACTTGCCATAAATCAAGAGTAGATGTTTAGCCATCATGAGTTCGAAGCATGTTTGGCACAGCCAAGGTACAGTGTCTAATTGGTGAAAATCATAAACTCCAACAATAGGATTTTGGCTGCAGGGACCCATAAATTGGCTGTAAACATCATACTTTTATACCATATTTGTATGAAATGTTAAGATTTGAATTTTAAATAAAAGTAGATACATAGATGTTAAAGAACTTTAAAAGTACTTCAACACTCCAATTCCAGGTATTGGGAGATAGCCCTATAAGTAATGAAAACCAGGGAAAATAATTTGGAAAAGAAGCCGGAACGAGTGGCAGTAGAGGAGGGAATGTTACAAAGCTTTGAACTTGGGCGTCAAGCTGCTACTCTTTCAGAGCACATCCTCTTCCGTTTCCCCACAAGCAGCTTCTGTGTCATCTTCATTTTCAGTGAAATCGTTTATTCTGCTTGAATTTGGATTTTGTAACCTAAATTACTAACAGAAACTCACCTTTTTTTCTGTTTGCTCATTTTCTGTCATCTGATGTATTTAGCACTTTTTTCTTTTAAAAAATTCATTCATTCATTCATTTTTTTCCATTTTTTAATCTTTATTTTCCAAGATTAGATACATTGTATGAGCAAATATTGTGTTGATATTCTCATTTTCTTCCTCCCTCTCCCCAATCTACTGGGAATCCTCCTCAGTGGACATACTGGATCAATCCATGTGGGAAGAGCTTATGGAAAGCACAGGAGGGAGCCAGGCTCCACACCCCCCTTTGTGTATTTTTGCTGAGGGGGGCAAGGTCTCTGGATACTCTCCCCACCATGGCTCTTATAATCTTTCTGCCCTCTCTTCCACTCAGTTCCCTGAGTCATGGAGGGTGAGTTTTAAGTCTGTTTTATTATTGTGAACTTGAGAGTCTCTGTGCTTCTACTTTAAGTTGTGTTGGAAGTTGTTGGTGTCTGTCTCACTGACTTAACCTGAAATGACAGATTGGCTGTGGTTTTAGGTCTCTTTCTTGCCCCACCACCATCTCAAGTGTTTCACTTGGGCCTACACAATAGGCCTGGGGTGGTTCATCTCTTGCTGGGATGTCAGCCTTTGGCCTGCGATTCATCGGTGGAGTTAGAATGACCACAGCTCTATCTTTGCCTTCTGAAAAATACAAACAGAATCTCCATCAGAGAGTGAGATAAGTAAAGGATAAATGAGACACACATTTCTAATTTGGCAAAATTCTATTGAGATTAGCCTCTCTGTAGTTCTCTGGCAATGGGGGCTTCTTTTTGGAGCCCCAGTTTTTGGTTCCTGTAGGATTTTCCCTGAGTCCCAATTCCAGTTAAGGGTTCCTTGTCACTGAGTGGATTTCTTGGCTAATTTAAAAGCTGTTGAATACCCCTGCCCCCAGGTTTTGGTGCCTCTATTGCACAGGTGATCATTTCTTTGTTGATCTCTCCCAGAAGGAAGTGTGTTCAGCCTTCTCATCACAACACTCTGCACTTTGTATCAGTGTTCTCTGATTTCTCCAGGTATAATTGACCAGTTTCACCTGGAAGTTTATGTTGTGCATTCCAACACTGCACTTGCTACCATCCGGGGCAACTCAATAGCATTCTGGATCTCACAGTGTCTCTTAGTATTGTTCAATGTCTTTTGTAAGTAACCTATTTTTTCTCCTTTTGTATGCTACGATGTTTATAACTTTTGTGTGCTGCAGTACTCAGTTCTATAACTACACTAAAGTTATCAGATAAGATGTCCTCCTGATGAAAACTGTGGTGAGTGAATGAGCAAAGAGTGAAATAAACAAAAAGCTTCCACTGAGAAGGAAAGAAGTGAGAGCAAAATATTGATTACAGACACGATGGTGATGGCATCAGTGGCCAACCTAAGCCTTTGTCAAGAGAGAGTTGATGGTGAGCTAATATTTTTAAGGGAAATGAGACAACTTAGCAAATTTAAATGTTTGAAGTAGACCATTTACAAAGAACATTCAAAAGAGAAGGTGGTTGGAGTAGACCAAATGGCCAAGTTTGCTCAGCAGAGTGTACACTGTACACAGTCAGTAAGAGTAGAAATAATTTGCTTTTGAAGACAGGTTTTTAGGGGCTTGGGAGATGGCTCAGCAGGTAAGAGTACTTATCATACAAGTATGAGGAAAGTATCCGGGGCCTGATTCATCCTTAATGTCATTCCCCAGCACCCACGTGGGAAGCTAGGCATGGCCAGGCCTGTTTATAATCCCAGTCCTAAGTGACACAGACTGAAGACTCACTGAGCTCACTGCTCAGCCAGTCTGAGTGGAAATGGAAGCTATAGGTTCAGTGAGAGACTCCATCTCAAAGAAGGATGTGGATGAGCCACAGAGGAGGATATGTGACCGTTCTCCTCTGGCCTCCACACATATAGCCTGCACACAAGCACACATATGTATATACACCACACATCACACACAGGTCACATATACTATAACACATGAAAAAAGGCAAAAAAGAAATCACGGTGTAAAGAGTAAAACAAAGAGAGCTAATATTCAGAAATTTAAAGAACAAAAAAATTTAGGAATATAATAAAAGTTTCTGACATATTTTAGTTACTTAAATTACAGATTCCTATATTTAAAGGGACACAAACTAATGGTTGTGTATTTAAGGCTGACTTTCTCTTACATGTAATTTCATATATGTATGCTCTTCAAGGGAATGACACATTGGTAGCTGTTCATTTTACTTGTGTTTATTTAACAAAATAAAACAATATGATTTGACATGTGTTCCCAATTGCTTTGAGTGAATGATTTAAATAAGCTTTTCCATTTCTTGAATTCCAACCGCCATAACTTTCTTTCTAATTTGATCTGTTATTTTCCAATTAACAAAGCTCTGCAGCCTTGCTACAGAAAGCTTTGTCATTTATCTTGTGCTTTAACAAGGAACTCTTTTGTGTATTTCGATTATGATGTACAAAGTAACATCTTCTTAATTGAAGAAGAATTTTGAGTCTGTTGAAAATGTGATTAAAGTTTCTGGTTGAAAGATTCCTGTGAAGATGGGTCTACTCTCGTATGTAACGTGAGTGATATGGTGTCTTTGTGATGGTGCAGCAAGAAGAAGCCAAGGAAGGAACTGTGCACTATTGAAATATAAGGGTGAAGCCCGGTGAACATTTCTACAAAGCAAACCAGGTATCAAATAGGTACCGAGGCATCATTCTGTCTGCAAAAGTTTTGTGATCAAAATCTGAAAAGGACAGAAAGTTCCATTTGGGAGTGAAGGAATGAAATAATGAAAGATAATGTAATCAATAGTCACTTATGTGGTGATCATAGTGGTGTGCTGTATGCACAGGACCATACCCACTCTAAATGGGACAAGTGAAAAAGTAGAGGTAGAAAAGTGAATTTGTATGTGGTCCTCTTGACAGATACACAGACATAAAATCCCCAAACAAATTTGAGTCATAAATTATGTATGTTATATGAAAAAAGTCTTTCTTCACATCAGTTCTGCATATTCGAAACAATGGTTTAGATGAGTGTCCTGGCAGTGGATAATTTTGTTCGTAGAGTGTCTAGATGATACAGCTGATAATATTTATGTTTAATGACAGCACAGGTTCAAAAGTGACTGACTTAATAGTGAGGATAAACAAAGAGAACATGGGTGTTATTCAGAAGAGAAATATACAAAGGAATAAAAAGTAATATATATAATACATATATGTATGATTTATATATTAAAACAAAAATAGAAGTGTATAAATTTTTTATATAATGTATAATAAATATATGATAATTTGTTCATTGCAGGGTAGGGAATTCCACTTAGTATTGAAGTAGTCATTAATACATTCTAAATAGCCTATGGGGGAGTTCAATAATAAAGAAAAAGGCTGGCACCCTTTCACAGATCCAGGCAGCTGGAGGAAAACTTTTACACTTTTGAATCTTTGGTATACATTCAGTCAAACTACTACAATTTCTTATTTAATTATCACAGTCCAATCATATGCTATCATGAATCCTTCAAATGATAGCACAATCACTATGTAGAAATGGAATGTCTCCTTTAATTGAATGAGATTAATTTATTACACTTGTGATTGGGCATTTTAGAATGACTTCATGTGGATGTGCTGCTCTACTAGGCTTATCCAAGATGATAATGAGAGAATACTATCATGTTATTTCCTTCAGTTTTCAGACTATTCAATTGTTTATAAAAAAAACCTAAATCTAATGTAGTGGATGAAAGTTATGAGGCATATTTATATAGGTGCATGTTAATACCTAAAAATATGTTTAGTACTAGACAAAGGTGTATAGAAAATCTATGTAGTACCTACAAGAAATATATATATATATATATATATATATATATATATATATATATATATATATATATATATATAATTAAACATATTTTATGGCAGGAGCTCCTAGTGGAACAAAGATTTCAATGTTGTATCATTAGCCTAGAAGCAGAAGAGGAAGAGAGCAGTCTCATAGGTTCTTTTGGGTACCTGGTCTCAATGGCCCAAAGTGAGCCTTTATGCTTCCCCTTAAATCCACAGGTCCATGGCCCATCATTACCATGAGACAGTGCCTTTAAACCATGGGGCACTGGAGGATGCTGTAGTCAATTTCATTGCTGCACAGAAAAGAACCCCACCAAAGCAGCTTGTGGAGGAATGGGTTTATTTTGGCTTATGGACTCAAGGGGAAGTTTCATCCTGGTAGGGAAAATGATGGCATGAGCAGAGGGGTGGACATCACCTCCACCACAGCACTGCAAACAGAGGCAGGAAGGTGTGCCAAACACTGTCAAGGGGAAGCTGTCTTATAACCCCCATAAGCCCGCTCCTGACAACACACCTCCAGTGAGGTTCTAATACCCAAACTGCCATCACCTGGGGATCCAGCATTCAGAACACATATATTCAGAGGACATCTGGATCAGGCCATCACAGAGGACATTCAGCTGACAAAGGTAGCAGGTAGTGAAGGACTATTATAAAGTGTACCATTCTGTTATACACTACACTAGGATTTTTTGGTGATACCATCAAGGAAGAAGTTTTTTTAAGTCAACGATGAAGCCTTATACACAGTCTACATACTTGGGCAACTTGTCTAATAAAATTAATGACTTATTTTTAAAATAATTGCTATCAGTAGCAAATACATATTTATGCTAAATACTTTAATAATGTAAGAAGAATTTGCAATTAATAGTCTGCATTTTTTGCTAGGCTAATTTTTTAAACTTTTTTTGATATCTTCCAAAACTATTCCCACCCCCATATCTCTCCCCCCTCTCAATTTAGTCTCTGTTTTATTTTTTTTTTGGAGTCATCATCTTTTCTTCTCATTATGTGTAGGTATTATCAGGTACTGCAAACTCATGAATGTCAAGGCTATTTTTGTGTCTGAAATTTGCATTGTAAGCAGTCCTACCCTTCCCTTGGCTCTTACAATCTTTCCGCCACCTCTTCTCCAACAGACTTTTTGATAAAAGAATTACTGGTATCTTGTTGGAACCCATCTCAAACAGACAATTTTCTTCTTGTGAATATATGATCATGATAGTTAATTTGGTCATTGAGCCATCAATTGGCAAAGTTCAAAACTGGGCATTGAATTCCCCTATATTTTTCCTGTCAAAATGCGTTTGGATTGTTAGAAGAGAAATTAGCAATCAAACATTTCATGACTTCCGTCACAATAATCATGCCATGCCATTTGTTTTTAAATATGGATCACATTACAAAAGTGCTGGAATATTTTGACCTATTCAAGTTAGTAATGTAGTGAAGAGTATTTTCATGTCTAATAGACCATTACGTAAAACCAAGGACATTTAGAAGAATGATTAATCTTTTTCTTTTCAAGAGCACACCCTTGCAATTTTGTGTGCATATCCATATGTGGTGTGCATTCCTGGGTGTATGTATGAGTCATGTATGTATACTTATCTGTGTGCAAGTTTCTTCACTGTGTGTGCATACATGTGCTGGTAAGATGTCAACATTGGATGTCTATTTCATCACGTCCAAGCTTATACTTTGACTCGGAGTCTCTCTCACTGACTCTAGAGATCACCATTATAGGCAGACTAGTGAGCCAGTGAGGCCCTGTGGTCCACTGTCTCCAATTTCCCAGTGGCTAGTACTAAAGATGTGCATTGCAATCCCCAAGCATTTACATGGGCATTGAATATCTGAACCCAGGTCCTCATGCTTGGGCATCAGGCACTTCATGTTTTCACTGAGACATTTCTTCATACTTGAGCATGTTCATGTAGATTCTGACTCTCAATAATGCTCTTTGAACACTAGCATTGCTAAGCTGGTTCCATAATGAAAATGGAGGAAATCTGAGAATTATTTTAGTAGATGGTAATAGGATTATATGTTAGAATATAAAATTGTTTGTTAAAAACTAAAAGGTATTAATATTTTGACCCTATTATCATTGCTTTCATATCACTAAAAACATATCTGATTAGAAAATGAAAAAAAATAGGGCTGGGGTTAAGGCACATGATTTCAAAGCCTGTGGCCTGAATTATATTTGCTGGAACTCACATACAACCACAAAATCGAGCATGCGTTTTGAGTTCATGTGCTGTCTCAAGAGGCACTAGTGGGCCCATGGTCCCTCTCACTCTCTTTCTCCCATAAATAAATAAGAATATTTTTATAATGAAAATGAAAAATTAAAGACAAAAATCTTACCATCTCATCTCACATGAAAAATGATTAGGACATTTAATCCCAACAGATTGAAAAAGTTAGACTGTCATGGCTCCTAAGTGTATGGCATTATTTAAAACCAGAACAAGATGAAACCCAACTTTTATGAGAAAAGTGGTTGTAAGACATACCAACATCTCTACGCCTGGAAAGATGGTGGACCTTTCAAATTTGGAATCTTCTTATGAATCTCTGAAGCTTCTGCAACCACAAACTGATAGGATCCACTTAAATATACATTACTGAAAATCTCTGGAAGCTGTGTAATAACTTAAAAGAGAGGAACTTCTGAGGGTGGCCATCATCATGGACTCAAAACTTTTATTAGGTTTACCTTTATGGGTCATATTTTATACAAATTGGCTCTCATGGTAAAGATCTAGGAAAAATGACCTAATATCTCTGTAGAGGAAGAAAAGGATATTACTGTGAAATATATTCATAACTTTTGCTATAGTTCAGACCTTTTCTTCAGGGGAGAATATTTTCCCAGTCTTGGTCCACCAGATGGAAGAACATGTTTTTGAACAAAGTTCCTAACTAGATATAATTGAAGGCTAGAGAATGTTCTTGATCTGTACAACTCCAGTAAATTGCCAGTGCTCTGCTGTAGTAACTATGTGTTAGAACTGAAAAAGGTACAGACCAAAGTCATTGCTCAAAACAGGACATAAAACTAACACTGTAAGATGTGAAGCAAGCTTATGGCGCCGAGAACTTAACTAGTCATTTAACACAGCCCACATGCCAGCCAGGTTATCAACAAAGCCTCACACATAGGCCCTGGTTTATGGTTACTAATGCTCAGTGTAGCCAATGGTGCTTTCAAGCAAGGTATGATAAATCAAGAAAAAACACCATTAGAAGAAATAAAACCCATATTAACAAGTACCAATGAAAACAGAAATAGGGAATTTAAGTATTGTAAAAATACTAGACATTCTAGTGGAAATAAATGATATTGAAGAAAAGGAAGATATGTGCAATAAATCTAAGAAACAATAAAAGAAATGTAAACAATAAATGGAAATTAAGAATGCTTTTGAGGGGTTCATAACAGACTGGACACACTTCAGAAAAGAATCATCAATTTAAAGTTGTTTCAATAAAAACTTTCATCATGAATTGTAGTGATAGACAAAGAGAAAGAATGATTAAGGCAAGATGGGGTATTCAAGAACTGGTGTACATGGGCTGGAGAGGTGGTTCAGCTCTTAAGGCACTTGCCTCCAGTGCCTAAGGCCCTGGGATCAATTCCCAAGGACCCACATAAGCCAGACCCACAAGGTGGTGGCCCTAGTGCTCTCTCTCTCTCTCTCTCTCTCTCTCTCTCTCTCGCTCGCTTTCTCTCTCCCTAAAATGAATAAATGAAATATTAAAAAAAAGAACTGGTGTACAATTTCAGAAGCTAACATGCTGGACATAGAAAAGGTGAAAATGGTGCAGATGGTATGTAAGAAATATTTATAAAACATTAAGCTATATATTCAGAAAATATCAATAATTATAAATACCATATTACTAACAAAAACTTTGCCTACAACATGGTATGGAATTTGTATGAGTCTATGAGCTGCTGTCAGGTCTATGACATATACTCAAAGACAGGGCTGGATATATGATTAGTCAATGTAAAATCTTAATATTGAACCTTAAAATGAAAGTAAAAAATTTTAAATAAAAATTTACAAGCCTTTACAGATTGACCGTGATTCTTTAAAAATTTATGTTTCAAGTGAGGTTTTCCTAATTAGGTTCAAAAACATAAAATCCTCACAGCATACTGCAACCTAAAGAGTAAATAGTGGGTGTCAACTGGCAAGAGGGGTCATGAGTAGCAGGGGAGAATGTTTAAATCGGTGAATAATTAAGCAGTCTGAAAGCCCTGGGTTCCAGTCACCGGTCCCTTCCCTCACTGAG
>PVHP010044543.1:0-14033 GCA_004024765.1 Zapus hudsonius | reverse complement strand
TCTGTCCCCACGCAGGGCCGGGCACCCGAGCCTCTGTCCCCACGCAGGGCCGGGCACCCGAGCCTCTGTCCCCACGCAGGGCCGGGCACCCGAGCCTCTGTCCCCACGCAGGGCCGGGGACCCGAATCCGCCGCGCACGTAGCGAGCGCGTCCTGACTCCGACCTCCCACCGCCCCCGGGGAGCGAGCGTGGGGACAGCGGTGTGGCCGCGTGGGTGAGCTAGGTGACAGGCTGTCCACTTCGCGGCGGAAGCGGTGGCACTGCCCCTCCGCTGAGCGCCGCCCCCGCCGCAGCTCCCGCCCTGGACCCCGATGCCGCCGCGGACCTGAGCGACGCGCTGGGCGAGTTCGACGCGGTGCTGGCCGACTTCGCGTCGCCCTTCCACGAGCGCCACTTCCACTACGAGGAGCACCTGCAGCGCATGAAGCGGCGCAGCAGCGCCAGCGTCAGCGACAGCAGTGGCTTCAGCGACTCGGAGAGTAAGTGAGGCCGCGCCCACCTGCACCCTAGCCTAGCGATGATCTGGACACCCAGGCTTCCTGGCCGGGAAAGCGACCTAAAAGCTCTGGAGGTTTGCAGAGCTGTCAGCCCGGCAGCGCCAGGCCGGTGGACATACCTGTCACCGCAGGCATGTCAGGAGGAAGCGTGTCCTGGCCTCTGCACAGTCTCCCTGCCTCTCCCCACGTTTCCTTCGCTCTGTCTTCTCAGCCATACCTTTCTAGAACATGTGGATGGGGTGAGCGCCGCTGGAATGGGGGTGGGGACACTGGGGACGAGGGAGAGCCCCGTGTTGAAACATTTGTGAAACCAGAGATTTCCTAAGTTGCTGTTCTTGGAGTTTTTAAAATAACTTCTTGTACTTTTTTAGCCCTGAGCTCCCAGATTTCTTGCACCGTTGGGCTGACTGTTGCAAGAATCCATTTGGATACAATTTTGGTGACTTTTTATATCACATAGTTGTTGGTTTTCTTCTTTAAAAAATTATTTACGTGTGTGTGAGTGAGTGTGTGTTTTGGTGTGCATGCCATAAAGCATATGTGAGGTCAGAAGCAATTCTGAGGTGTCAGCTCGGCCCTCAGTGCAGGAATGGGCCCGAGTGTGCCCATTCCTAGTTGACTGAGGTCTGAGGGAGAGAATGTGTATAGAATGTGCTTTTAGAAGTGTTAGAGAATGCACTGGAAACAATTTCTTAGGATTCATTTGCTTATTGCTTTCTGCTTTTGCGGGTTAACCTTAAACTCTTAGTTTGGCGGTTAGAGAAGTGGAAGGATCTCAGAAGGCTCAGGTGACACTGGGCTTTGCTATCAAAGACGTCTGTTCCCCACAAAACTAGTTAGAAATAGTCTTGGCAGGAATCGTGTGGATCTAAATAGTGATTTCTTAATGAAGCATGGCATGTGTGCCAGGAATGGAGCACAGACATTTGTCTGCCTGATGCTTTTTGGTAGAAGAGGTAGACTGACTCTTCAGAGGGCACTTATGAAGAGCTTGCTTTGCCCAGTTCCTTGACTATGTGAACTTCACTTACTGGCTCTTGCAGCTCTTCGAAGGGTGTCCCACATCTCTGCTGCAGCCCTATGACAGGCACGTGATGCATTTCTCTGCTCCGGCAGCAGTTCTACCCATGGTTTTGCTCTGTCACCATGGGTGGATGGCTGGAATGTGAGCCAGGTCTTCAGCAGTGGTCTGAAGTCCCCTTGAATCAGACCACAAGTCCTCTTATCCATGGTGGACTTGAAGACTCTTCTCAAGGTCACTGGCATCTGCAGTCAGTGGAGATCGTGATGTTTATTCCTGATGATTGAAGAACACTTCTTTTTCTCATAAAAATGATTTTAGGTGGTTTTTTTTTTTTTTGAGGTAGGGTCTCATTTTATTTCAGGCTGATCTGGAACTCTCTCTGTGGTGCTGGGATTAAAGGTGTGCACCACCAGGCCTGGCTAATTTATATTGCTTTTATCTGATGGATAGAAATGGGTGTTCTTAAAATAGCAATTTACTTAGATTGGATAGAAAAACGGATACTTCGGGCTGGGGGCTCAGTGGATAAGGTGCTTGCTGTGCAGGTTTGAATACCAAGTTCAGATCTCCAGCACCCACATAAAGTTGGGTGCTGTGACCACCATCCCCAGTGCACTTGTAGTGAGAAGGGAGATGGAAACGGAAGCCTTCTGGAAGCCTCAGGGATAGCTGGCCTGGTGCAGAGGGAGGTGACCAAGAGATCTTGCCTCAAGCAAGGTGAAAGGTGAGGACTGACCTGAAAGGTGGCTGCTGACCTCCACACCTGTAGTGTGGGATGTGAATGACCCTCCCCCAACCAAACCAAAGAAAACTAAAAGAACACTTAAGGAAGCACCCCTTTCTCTTCCCACTTTCAGGGAAACCTAACATGAAGAGGACCAAGATAGTTGCTGATTAATTTAATATTAGGAAGCAATGCAAATCTATTAAAACAGGATGGTTTCTTTTCCAGAGCACTTTGTTGGGAGCAATTTGAACTTTAGCAGTCGAGGGGTGATAGCTAGAGACCTAGGGGAGTGTTTTTCAAAACAAAGGTTTTGAACAAAGTGTTTTAGAAATTGCATATATCTCTGGTTTGATTTTTTAAAAATAGATGTTTTTCTGTATTTTTTTCAACTAGGAAAGTAAATCATGATTCTCAAAAGCATTTCATGGAATTTTCACTCATTATATTGCAATTTTTTTTTTTTTTTTGGTTTTTCGAGGTAGGGTCTCACTCTAGCCCAGGCTGACCTGTAATTCACTATGTAGTCTCAGGGTGGTCTTGAACTCATGGTGATCCTCCTACCTCTTCCTCCTGAGTGCTGGGATTAAAGGCCTGTGCCACCACGTCTGGGTCTATATTGCAAATTTTAACCAGTGTGTTCATTTATTGGTTGACTTTATAAAAAGTTTGTTTAAACTTTTTAAAGAAGGAATGAATGATGTCTCTGATTTTTTTCTTGGGGGGGTTCACATACATTTATTGTTTGAGAGGGGAAGTGTTTTGCTATTTAATAGAAAAGGTCTGAGATCTACTGTACTGCTAGCACAGTGATAAAATTATCTATATTTTAAGGAATGAACAAGACTTAGAAGAGCTGCACTTTTTCTATAATATTTTGGTCAGGTCTAAAGAGATAATCTTATGGGCCCTGGAGGCCGGAATGTCAGCTAGTATATTGGTGGTCTACCTGATTTAGGAGCTGCTAAAATGGGAGCTTGAACTTGTTCAGGCTGAGAGGATGAGGCCAGATAGGAGCCCACAGGATGTTAGAAATTCGAGTGACAGGTCTCACTCTGAGGCCTGGACCAGCTATCTGAAGGGGCAGAAGCTGGGGCTCTTTCTTACCAAATCACACTTTACTGAGGCTGCCAGGCTTTAGAATTCTGGAGAGGAGAGATCCCTGCACCTCTACCATTCCCTGTGGGCAAAGAGGAACAGACTCTGGGCTTTCTTTTTCTCTGTTAATTACTATAGTCTGCTTGCTGCAAACGTGTGGGCTTGTTCTATATTTACAGGAGCTCTGGACAAGGGGCACTGTCTGTGGCTTTACTTTCCTCCAGAGTAGCACGTGTCAGTACTCACCCTGAATTACCTTAGAATCTGAACCCCAGAATCTAAGGCTTCAGTGCACTAAATGGACCCAACAAGGAAGTCGCATGTGAGATGGGGCTTCAGAGCTATATCCAGTGGCTATTTTGAGATCCACAAGATTTCCCCAAATCGTCACTGTTCTAAGTCCCTCAGGCCCCTATTAAAAGCAGCACCTGATGCAGGGTGAGACAACTATATATGAATGTGCTATCAGGCAGCCACACATTGCTGTCATTATCTGACGGACTGGATGGTGTGCTGCATGGAATCGGGTTCTAGGGGAGTGAATAGAACAGGCCTTCAGGCCACCACAACCCTAGCATGAGGTTCTCTTCGCTGCAGGCTCTTAAGAAAAGCCACTGCAGAGAAGTTCTATTGAGTATAGAAGTCTAGAGTTTGGAGTATCTTAGCAGATCTGAAGAGAAACTTAAGTGTTTTACTATTGTCTAAAATACAGCAGGAAGCCAGGACCTAGAATCTTCCTTTCATTCTCTATGATAATCTTTCCTTTCCTGGGTCTGCTGTTCTTCATCTTACCAGGAACTTGAGAAGGAAACCATTATGAAAGTCATGGCATCATACAGAGCCGTTCCCGTGACCTCTGTCCCTTCACTCTTTCCAACATGGCTTCAGGCTTGTCAGGTTTGCTTTTGTCATGGATTTTTCAGATAGACTATTGCCTCAAGGGCAGCCAAGCAGGGAAAGTTTTGTTCAGGAAGTTAGGATAATTGTAGGGGGAACATCTCGGAGCCTGGAGTTGGCCTCAAGGATGTAAAGATACAGAAAGTGTGAAACTATGGTCAGGCAATGAGTTGGCAGGGTGTGTGACAGTGTGTGTATGTGTGTGGGTGTGTGTGTGTGGGGGGGTGAGGACAGAAAGAAAGGAAGTGAGCCTAGGCTATGGTGACATGCCTCTGTGTGTATATGTTTATATAGATACTGTAACTACTGTTTTTTCCCTCTACCTCCCTCAATGAGTTCATAGCAATGAGCAAGTACTGACCACTTTAATAATTCTGAGTTTATCAATCAAGTAAAAAAGTTGTGTCTCTATTTTCTGAGCTTGAGGAAAAGTACTTGGATCAAGGAACTTAGCTTGTGGACTATACTCTGAAAGATTGAAGGCCAGCCAGAACCATCTTCTGGGACAATGGCTTCTTCTCTACAGTCTCGCTAAGATACCCGAGTTACCATCAGCCCTTCTCACTCTTCCCTGGATGCCTATTCCTTATTTTTTGCAATGGACTTTCCCACATTGCGATTGTTCCTTTGAACACTCCATAGTGTTTGGCTTAATTGCTTGGAAAGTGAACCAATTGTGGTATCCCCTGCCCTCGCCTCCATCCTGAAACACGAGTGTCTGCGGATATAACATTGCTGGAGAGTTGAGCAGAGCAGAGTTGAAGTTCAAGGCTAGGGGAAGGGCCTCTGGTGCATGTAGGGTGGGTGGAGTGAGGTGTGGTTTTGAAACTGGCACTCAGGCACCAGATGTTCTTGGAGATAGAGACCAGGTGGGGTGGGCCCCTGAGCTCATGTGAGTCTCAGAGCTGGAACTCTGGACTAGAAATGAGGGTGGTATTCTTGAATCCAACCTGTCTCTGCCTTGGATGTGTTTCTAAGCCAAGGATGATGTGGTAAGGCTTGGTATTCCTTCCTTCTGGCTCATGGCCTGCTTCTGGGGGGCCTCTGGTTTTCCCGCCCCCAAACATGACTTCATCTTGTCTGCACAAAGCTGCATTCGTGGTGACTCCCCTGGTTACCGCAGTGACAGGGACGCTCCTTCATTCGTCTGCAACGGGCAGGAGCACGTTCCTGTGTGCAGGGCCCATGACTCCTCAAGAAATGGGCTCAGCCTACAATCCAAGCAAAAGAGCTTCCCAGCCAAGTTCTGCAGAGTACCAGTGTTCTAAGAGGGCCATGAAGCCTGTCTTTGATAGATGGCCGAGAGCAGACATCTTTGTCTTGGATGCTTGGGAAGTAGGGATAATTTGGTCCCATGATGACAAGATGCTTCAAGGATGTTCAGAGTGGGGATGACGAAAGGTTCCCAGTGTTGCTACAGTGCATTTCATCATGAAGTTCTTTTCAAGGACCAGGATGTTGGGGAGTAGATTGTTTTGGAAATGTGGGCTTAAGGTTCAGAGTTTGAGATGTTGGCATGTGTTCATCGTTAAAGCCCTGACAAATAAGAGAGTCTTTGGAGGAAGAAAAGATTGTGAGGGTTGGTCATAAGAATCTTCTGGACTAGGTGGGGAGACAAGAGAGCAGCTGGGGCCCCTGGTCAGAGGCAGAGGAAATGGAACCCAGTGAGGAGCCTAGGGAGGTGTGTCACAGTCTTTTAGGGATGGAGCTGAATTCTCACAGAACTAGAAACTTCTTTCTGAAGCCTTGGTTTCTGCTTATGTCAAGCACTTTTTGTTTTTTAATAAAAGAGTCAAGTTCATTTTGAGTTAAGGGAACCAAAAGATGTTTTGCCTCTTCCTGAGCTGAAGGAAATTCCTTAAAGCACAGGAGCACCAAGGAGGAGCAGGGCTGTGGCCAGGCCCTCATTATTCAGCTGCCCTCTTACACCTAGTTGCCTTGGCTGGGTTTCGTGTGTTTTAACCAGGAGGGCTGCTTCCTCACAACCTGAGGCCACATCCTGCTTTCACTGCCTGCTCTGCCTGTGAGCCTCCCTGCGTTACCACTTCACAGCAATGGGTTGGCTTCCTCCACTTGGCAGGACTTAGAGGAATAGAATCTTAGAACTTCAGAGCCTGGGAGGGGGAAGGGGATGGGGAGATTGCTCAGTGGTTAAAGGTACTTGTTTGCAAAGCCTCCTGGCCTGGGTTTGATTCCCCAGGACCCACATAATGTCAGATGCTCAAAGTGGTGTATGCATCTGGAGTTTGTTTGCAGTGGAAGGAGGCCCTGGCATGCCTATGTTCTCTCTCTCTCTCTCTCTCTCTCTCTCTCTCTCTCTCTCTCTCTCTCTCTCTCCTTGTCTTTCTCTCTATGCTCACAAATAAATAAATAAAAAGAACTCCACTTCCAGACACAAAATGGACTTGATATTGATGTCTCAGTGCCTAATAATACCTACACATAATGGGAGGAAAAGATGATGACACGAGATAAAACAGAGACTAATTGGGAAGGGGAAGAAATATGGGCGAGGGAGGAGGGAATCATAATGGTTTATGGTCTATAATTATGGAAGCTATCAATAAAAAGTTAAAAAAAGAACTTCAGAGCAGGGAGGGACTTTGAGGATGCTTCAGTCCACCTTTCTATTTTATTGACGGGCAAACTGAGGACCAGGGATTCTGTCTTGCTTAAGGCATTTCCGTTCTTCGTAGCTGAGCTGCTTCTGGGCCTCCTGGCCTGGGACCTTGCCTGCTGTCACTCTAATCTTTGCAGGAATGAGAATAGAAGGAGCTACGTGATCCCTTGTGTGACTGTGAAAGATGGACAGCCAAGAGCAAAAATCTTTGGTTTTGACTCTAGCTTGTCAAAGACAAGAGTGCAGGGTCTTGGGTGAGGGAGATGGCTCAGTCAGTAAAGTGCTTGCTGAGCAAGCTTGGGAACCTGAGTCAATCCCAGGAACTGGCTGTGGTGGTATCTGCCTATAAACCCAACACTGGGGAGGCCGAGACAGGAGACTCTCCAGGGCCCCTAGCCCAGCCAATCTAGGCTGCTTGCTGAGCTCCAGGCTGGTGAGAGACTGCCTCAAAAAATACCAGGTGGTGTTCCTGAGGAACAGCACTCAGGGTTCACCTCTGACCTCCACATGCATGTGTACACATGTGCTTGTGCACCCACACATACATGCACTTACACACCCATATACACACAAAGCAGGACCTTGGGGAAATTCATGATCAAAACTAATGGGCATGGATAGGCCCCATTTAGACAGGGGCCCAACTTTGACCTATTTTAAATGGTTCAGAGGGCAAAACATTTTTCATGAAAGATTTTGTATTTCTACATCCAAAACCCCAACCTATCAGCCAGGCACTGGTTTGACAGCTGGTCAATATGTCTGGACCTACTGATTCCATCACACTTCCTTAGGAGAGCCAGGGCCATGGGTGTGCTCCACTGGAAACACACTCTCGTACACACGCACATTTCCCTGCCTCGGATCATCTCAGAGCACAAATATAAAATTGGAAACCCACTGTATACTGTGGATTTGTAACTTTTGCTGCCTCGGGAAATACAGATCACTAGATGGACAGGTGTGCAGGCAGTGAGCCGGTGTCTAATGAGGGTGGTCTCCTTCCTTAAAGGTGCAGATTCCCTGTGTAGGAACAGCTTCAGCTTCAGTGATGAAAAACTGAATTCTCCAACAGAGTCTGCCCCTGCTCTGCTCTCCTCCACCATGACCCCTCGGAAAGGTAAGCTCATTTTTTGTTCTTCTGTGTGTATGTGCATGTCACATATTGGAAGCATGTATGTGGAAGCCAGAGGACAACTTTGGCTGCTAGTCTCAGGAACTCCACTCCACTCCACCTTTATTTTATTTATTTATTTTTTTGAGGCAGGGTCATCTCTTGGAATGTCCCATGCCAGTTAGAATGATTAGTCAGTGAGCCCCAGGGATCCACCCTGTGTCTGCCTTCTCAGGGCTAAAATTGCAAGTGTGCATCACCATGCAAAGCTTTTTTACATGTGTTCTGGGGATTTCACTTCTGTCCTCACCCTTGCACTGAGCTAACTGTGCAGCCCTCCGCTCTTATGTCCCTCCCCTTCCTTCTGCGGCTCTGTGTCTTCCCTCAGTCTTCAACCAAAGCATTCCTGAATTTACGAAGCAAATAGATAGGACTGCTTAGTGCAGCAGAGTGCGAAGTGAAATCTGTTATTTCTCAAGATTTTGGTCAGTGCAGGAATAAAATCAAGTAATCCAGGACAGGAAACCTGAATCTGCAGTAAGACAGATGTCTATTCTGTGTTGAATGACAGTGCCTCTCATTCTCCTCCCAGATGAGCTTCCTTCTAGAATTTGAGACTCAGCAGCTTGGCTTTGCAGAAAGTAGAATTCCTTTTTTAATTGCATTAACTATTCACCAGTGTTTTTAGGTGACCAAGTAAGGAATTAAGTGAGGTTATCGTTATGAGATATGATCTCAAATGACAAAATAAGACATTTTTGAGACAAAAAGTCTCAAAAAATAGCAGCTCTAGGCCAGGCTTTAGGTACATACCTTTAATCCCAGCACTCCAAAAAATCTCTGAGCTTTCCTGACCAAAACACCCTCAGAGCTGAGCGTGGTGGCGCACGCCTTTAATCCCAGCACTCAGGAGGCAGAGGTAGGTGGATCACCATTAGTTTGAAGCCACAGTGAGACTACATAGTGAATACCAGGTCAGCCTGGGCTAGAGCGAGACCCTACCTCAGAATAAACAAACAAATAAATAAATAAAATAGCAGCTTGAGCCTGTTTCCACTACGATATTAAAAGACTGAAGGGTTTTTAAAGATTCATGAGGAGTTTCTTTTTTTTTTTTCTTTTTCTTGTTTTGGCATTGGCAAAGGGTCACACCAGCTAGAGAGCTGAATGTTCTGTTATGTTGGACAAGCGCCCTTTTGAAAACAAAAGAAGGTCCCTTCCCCCAGAAGAAAAGTTCTATTGGTTGAAAATAGTTACAAAATGCAATACATTGGAACAAACTTAAAAAGCAAATGCCAAGGTTCTATCACTTTTCTGCATCTGGCATTCAAACAGAACTTTTCTCTGTTGTAAAAAAATCAGAGATATATTTTAAAATATTCCCTCTCAACACAGCAGTGTTAGCAACCCCTGGGGAGTTCATGGTCCAGCCCTCAGGGACAGCAGGTAGAAAGTGGCCCCAGATCTGCTACCTGATCCTTCAGAGGTAAGAATTCGAGGAGGAAGAACAGCTCCCAGCTGCAAGTTGACTTGAAAGCTGAGAACAATGAGCCATTTGTAGCCAGCTGAAGGATGAATAAGAAAAATATTCAGATATGTTTCAAGGAGGGCAAGCAGTAAAGCATCCTGGGAAAGCGCATATCTAGCTGCAGAGAGAACAAGTCTAGATATAGGCCCGGTGCTGGCACCTAGGTGGAGTGGGGACTTGCAGCCTGTCCTCTCTGCTGCTGTGGCATGGCTCAGATGCCCTTCTTCATTCATGCCGTGCTGCAAGCTTGAAGGGCCAGAGCTGAGCAAGATCCCGTCAGAAGGCCTGGGCAACTGGCGTCCGCTAAGGCTGCTAAGTGTGCTGAATAGTTTTGACTAATAACTCATCATACACAATCAAAGAATCAGAACCTTTTCTGTTCCTTCCTTCTCACTCTCCCTCCAACTTTTAGGACCATGAAGAGAGGCACTTCTTCCAGGAAGAAGTGGTAGGGTTGGGTGATAGGCAGGGTTGGTAGTGACCTGAGAGAGAAGCACAGGAAGTCAGTCTTCAGGGTCAGTTTCTGAGATCACCTAAATGTAGAGCAGACTCTTAGGGAGGGTGTGGGACGGCCTGTGTCTGATTTTCTATAAGAAATAAGGTCTCTGCAGATGACAGATATGAAGTGGAAATAATGCCACAGTCCTGAACAGTCCCCAACAGTCCTTCCTCAGCTATGTTTGATATGGAACCTGAACTCTCTCTTCTGTTTTGCAGCCAAATTAGGGGACACAAAAGAGCTCGAGGACTTTATTGCTGATCTTGACAGAACATTGGCAAGTGAGTACATGCCTGGTATTTAAAAAGTCAAATGCAACTAAGCCACACCTCTGATAAAGTGTTATGATGGTTTCCAGCTTGCTTAAAGGCTGAATGTTACATCATAAGGCTGCTTTAGGTTTAGCAATAGGACCCCAGTGGCTCAGAAAGCCTCAGAAAGGAGGAGATGCCAGGGGTTGCTTTCTCAACTGTGAGAATAGGTCATCAGCAAACACTGGTGTTTTTTGTTGGGGACGACATGGGGAGTGAGCTAGATGGGAGTCTTCAGAGAAAAAACAACTGATCACACACTCATTCCCCAGCATGCTGGAGGGTCCCTCCTCAGGGAAGCTTACCTAGGTGGCCTCCAGGGACTTGGTGAGTTCTGATTTCTGAGGACTGGGTGCCAAAGAGAGAAGTGGTCTGGGGAGACTCACATCAATTATCCAATGACCAGATTTCTTATGCAAATACTGACTTTTCACTGAGGAATTATACTAATGCTTAATGCCCATTTTGTGTGGCTTGAAATGATGGGGACTGTTAACACCAAATTATAACTGTAGTAGGGAATAGATAGAGGAAGGGACCCTATAGATACATCGAGTCTCCAAAAGGATAAGATTGCCAGAGCTCGCAGGACCAACTCCAGAGTTTTGTAGTGTTTTATTAACTGAGAATTTCACTGTATGAATCTATTGTGTACTGGTCAAATTTCCTTTGGGTTGTACTCATGTTCCCGCTCCTCTGTAGATGGACATTTAAATAATTCTATTCATCAGCCATCTTGCTTATCCACAAAATGAGCTTTGGAGAATTTTGTCAGTCTCTTAATTTTCTTAGCAAAAGACAATTTAATTTTCCTTTTTAAAACTTTTTATTGACAACCTCTGAACATAATAGACAATAATACTCTAATCATAATCCCTTTCCATTACCCTCCCTTGCCTCTTCTTTCCTTCCTTCCTTTCTCTCTCTTTCCCTCCCCCTTCCCTCCCTTCCTTCCTTTCTTCTTTCCCTCCCTTTTATTTTTATTTGAAGCAGGGTCTCGCTCTAGCCCAGTCTGGCCTGGCCCTCACAGGAATCCTCAGCTTTCTGAGTGCTCTTGAACATGTTAATTTTCTATAAGAAATATGTTATACTTTACTTGGCTAAATATTTAAGTAGAATCTAAAAATTGAAATCCAAAAATTAATTTTAAAATAGTCGATTCTAAATTGGGCACGGTGGTATACACTTTTAATCCCAGAACTCAGGAGGCTGAGGTAGGTGGATCACTGTGAGTTCGAGGCCAGCCTGAGGCTACAAAGTGAGTTCCTGGTCAGCCTGGACTTGAGTTAGACCCTGCCTCAAAAATAAGTCTAAAAAAAAGTCAATTCTAAAATAACCATCTCCTTGACATAAATCTAAAAATCAAGTAGAGAGTCTTTTTATCTGTATTTGCTTGAAGATTTTATTGCCCCTTTTCTTACGTGCTGTACCATCCTACATTAGGAGACCTAGGCCTGTTCTGACAGAGATTATTATAATTGCAGCACAGTTTGTATTAGACCCATGTAACAAGCCTGTCAACTTCATGCAAATTGTAGCTGGCTGTCCAGTCCTTCCAGTTAATCAGACACCCATTTATGTGGGAAGCCTGCCTTTAAGTTTGTGCTTTGATGGGTGTCTGTGTGATGTGCTTAAATATAGGAGTTATGTACTTCTGGGAGGCGCTAACCTTCCCTATTTCCTGCTTCAGGTATGTGAAACAAGGAATTCCCGGTCCTTATCACACAGAAGTGATGCTCCAGAAGGTTCTGAGAACCTCTTGAAATCAGCTACTGGAATCTGTTGCAGGAGGGGTCAGAGCTGAGGTTCACCTGTCACCAAACATTCTCATCTCACCTTAATCTTAGACCTTTGGCCCATCTCTGGGAAGCTTAGACAGTGAAACTGGCTTTGTTTACCTGCCTGCAGCATATAGAACAGATGATCTATGTTAATGTTGTATTTCCCTCTTAAAACATAGCTCTCCTGTTATTTAAAGTGCTTTTATGAAAATATTTGTAATTAATTATATATAGTCAGAAATAGTAATATGTTTCCCCATCATAATATATTTTTGTATACAAATAAAATTTGAACTGGACTCTACCTTGTGAACTTGCGTTTTCTTTATTCTAGTCAACATATTTTAATTTAGTGATATTCTCATGGGAATGACTGGCTTCTGGACTCCTAGCAAGGAAGCTGGTCAACCTCCTGAAGCTCGTTTCTGAGCTGAGGGAGATGCTGGCCAATGAGAGGAATAAGCAGGGTTCATAGGAGGACATAATGGTGCCCCTGCTTCTGTAAGATCTGGGTGTCCCCCTATCCTTGATGCCAATCTCCAGGGAGCTCCAGTGACCAGAGGGTCCACATATGAACCTTTGTTAGGTGGCTTTGCACATAGAAGCCCAGGAGGCCTGCTGAAACAGGACAGGTCATAATTATCTTGTTTATGCTTCTCTCTCTCTCTCTCTCTCTCTCTCTCTCTCTCTCTTTCTCGTGTGTATGTGTGTTTGTGTGTGTAGGTATGCTTGTGGTCAGAGGACAATCTCTGGTATTGCTCCTAGGATAATATTCAGATTTTTTTTTATTCTTTGTTTTTTCAAAGTAGGGTCTTGTTCTAGCCCAAGATGACCTGGAATTCACTATGTAGTCTCAGGGTGGCCTCAAACTCACGGTGATCCTCCTACCCCTGCTTCCCAAGTGCTGGAGTCCTGGGATTAAAGGCATGAACCATCACTCCTCATGGTAGGAGGGGATCTATTGCAGTTAGCTTCTCCTTGCTGCTCAGAAAAGAACCCGACCAAAAGCAGCTTGTGGAGAAAAGGGGATGTTTTGGCTTACAGACTCAAGGGGAAGCTCCATGATGGCAGGGAAATGATGGCATGAGCAGAGAACAGACATCACCTCCCATCCAACATCAGATGGACAATAGCATCAAGAAAGTATGCCAAATACTGGCAAGGGAAAGCTGGCTATAACCCCCATAAGGCCACCCCAACAACATACTCCCAACAAGGTTCCAGTTGGGATCAAGCATTCAGAACACATAATTTTGTGGGGGACACCTAAATCAAACCACCACATTCTGTCCCTGGTTCCCCATAAACTGGTAACCATACATGATATAAAACCCAGTGCACTTAGCCCAACTCCAAAAGTTTTTTCCCCATAGTTCGTCTTTCAACTGAGCTGTAATTACTCCCCCCACCCCCAAAAAAGCAAACCCATAATAACACAGAATAAATATTCACACTCCAAAAGATGGCCTTGGGTTTAGAAACGATTCCAACAATACAAGACTCAAAACAGGGCAAACATGAGTCTCTAACTCCAAGTCCAATAATTTTAACCAGTGATGGGTCTCTGGCATTCCACTTCCACCCTCCAGCTTGGCTACTCACAGTCTGGTGAAACTTCATCCAGTGCCGGTAGCTCTATTTGGCAGCCATCTCAGTCCTGACATTTTACTGGGTCTCCACTGAAATCCACAGTTCATCCTCATGGCTCCAGTGGGCTTCTACGCAAGCAATCAAATAACACTCCTGTTTCACACTGCCCATGGCCATTTCCAAACAAAACCATGTTGCAAATCCAATAATCCTTTTTCCTGCATACTCTATACTCCATTGTACCAGGCAGGCTACCAACTTGTTAATTCAGAGGGGAACAAAGCCAACTTGGAAGAGAAGGAAACCTTCAGCATTCATGCCCCTTATTTCTTTTCTTTCTTTCTTTCTTT
>PVHP010044542.1:0-14158 GCA_004024765.1 Zapus hudsonius | reverse complement strand
GGGAATCCCAAAGCTTATTAGAAAGGTAGTCTAGTGTTCACAGTGGTAAAATAACAAGATCCTGTGTGAAACAGGTGAAAGCAAAGACCAGTGCATTGAGTTTATTCTCTGACAGCCATATGTGCACAGTGGCACACACACACACACACACACACACACACACACACACACACACACACACACACACCCATACGCACATTCACACAAACATGAACTAGCAATATGTAATTAATGTTATATTGCTTTCTGCTTCTATTTATGAGATTTCATAATATTTTCATTAAAAAGTAAGAACCTCAAAGTGGCACAAAGCCATAGTTTTCAAAAAGCAAAAGCGTTTTAAGCAACAATATATCCTTTATATTAAAAAATCAAATTTTTCCATTTGAGAGGAAAACAACCTTTTATTGAGCCATATTAAAAAACACATCACCAATTTTTATATTGAAGCTTTTGATTTTTAGGTGAAATACAATTAAATCAAAAGCTAAAGCTTAATTATGAGAAGGTTTCCTTCATCATGTAATTGCATCAACTTTCAAATTGTGCTTCATAATTAGTCAAACAATTATTTTGTTCTTTTTTGTGTCGATATCTGAGATAATTATTTGATTGTTAAATTGTTCTCCAATATGATCTTTACTTTTTCCATAACTGTGCCTTAAATGATGGCTTAAAATGATTCTCTGCAACACATTCTAGAGGTGGATGGTCTCCTACTGTTTATTGTTTCAGTTCTTGGGATGGAACCAAAGGCTTTGCAAATGCCAGGCTAGTGCTCTCTCACTGTGTTGTATCTCCATCTATGGCTGGGTCTTTTTTTTAAAATCTCTTACAATAGTTGCATTTAAATAACTTGAACACAATGCTTTTAACAGTAGCCACATTGAAACTTCAAGGAATTGAGTTTAAAAATAAAGAAATATATCCATAATAAAAGAAGCATTACTTTGCAAATAATATTTTTGTATAAGTACCTATAGTTAAAAGTTATTTTTGAATAAATAACTTATAAATAGAGAAGTGCATAAACAAAACAAAAAATCACAAAGATATTTGTGAGACATTGAATGATGGGAAAAGTCTATCTTTGATAAGGTACTGATTTTGTACATTGCCTATTGGATTTTACACTTGCTTTTGAGGAGTAGTCAATAAATTCATCCTCAGTAAGGCTGATTTTGAGCAAATTACAAATTAGTGGATGGGAGGTACTTCCCAAAACTTTTGACTTGAGAGACAGTACAGATGCATAATACATTCAGTTGAAAATTCAAGTGATACTACATTTCAGAGATCCAATGTATGAAGGCAACTATAATACTGATCCATACAGAGGGAGCCTTTCATGATTTTTATTGTGAAAGATGATGCTATTAGCAATGTAATCCACAAGATAGACACTGGTAACAATGTTGTTTTCTGTGCAGGCAGTCACAAAGTAGCAAATGTACTTATCACTACATATGTCTTAGAGATGAGGCAACAGGGCCCCAATTTCACAGTTTGTCATGCTTGATCAGGACAAAATGATTAGAGATTTTTGTTGTACAATTTTTCTAAATTGTCTTTTGCTTTTGCTATTTCAATTTTAGACATTTCCAAAAAATCTTCTTGTATCACTTATTTATGATAGGTATTTGGCTCTAATTACTCCAATCTAATAGCTCTCTCTATTATCTCCCTGTGGTTAGATCCATGAATGAATCTTTTCTAGGCCATGCCTCAAAAAATGCATTTATCCTGTATTCTACCTGGTAGGTAATTTATGTAATCTTAAATATTTTCAATTACAGTATTTATTATCACTAACCCCAGAGTGAACATAATTTCCCATCTGAAATGAGAAAATGAATCTTTGAGAGTAAGTTATCAAATGTTACAGAACAAGTCGGTGGTGGAAGTTTAATAAAATAAAAATTAAGTTACATACTATCTAATGTTGACATTGTATAAAGATGATGATTCTGGTTGCATTATATGTCCACCCCTGGTAGGACCTGAGGAAAATTAGAAATGTGTAAATAAACTACCATAGTAACTCTTGTCTGGAACAAAGAATATTGTTATACATACATACCATTCAACACTTGCAACAATTATCATAATAATTCAACAGTAATCATCTTGATACTGCAATTAATGACTCAGTAGTTAATGATGAATAGAATTTATATATGATTGTACTATATCTTCACCAGTAGCATATTAATTATAATGGGAAAATTATACTTTGCAGCAATGAGATGCCAAAAAATCAAAGTTAATATCTGGAGGCAAACCTATAACTTTAGATCTATATGTCTGGATATATTGTCAAGGATGACACGTCAATCCTCTGGTATCCCTGTCAAAATGTAGAACTTTGAAATATAACTCATGTCAAAATTAAAGGCACTCATATAATTAGCCTATTGCTTTAAAAATCATTGAAGTGATTAATTAGGAATGGAAAGAAGAAACTATTCATATTAAGCTGACTAAGGAACAAGTCAATTATATTTATTGCTTAGTCCTGAAAGAATTTTTTTTTTTAAATATTTTATTTATTCATTTTCAAGCAGAGAGAGAGAGAGAGAGAGAGAGAGAGAGAGAGAAAGAACACCACACCAGGGACCAGGGCCACACCTTGTGGGTCTGGCTTATGTGGGTCCTGGGGAATTGAACCCAGGGCCTTAGGCACTGGAGGCAAGTGCCTTAACCACTGAGCCATTTCTCCAGCCCAAGAAATTTTTATAGTTAAAATAAATATCCTTTTAAATAACATGCAACAACTATAGATGAATAAGGAGTGGATAATAGCTTTGTATCAATATTGAATTTTCTTAGTTTGATGACAGTACAATGAATATGTAGGGGGTTTGATCATTAAGAAACTATTTATGGAAATAATTATATATTTCTAACCTGTTCTCTTTTTCAATTTTATTTATTTATTTATTTATTTATTTATTTATTTATTTATTTATTTGCAAGCAGAGAGAGGGGAGAGAGGAGAGAGAGAGAGAGAGAGAGAGAGAGAGAGAGAGAGAGAGAGAGAGAGAGAGAGAGAGAGAGAGAGAGGATGGGCATGCCAGTGCCTCCAGCAGCTGCAAAGGATCTCCAGGTGCATGCACCACCCTGTGCAACTGGTTTTACATGGGTCCTGGGGAATAGAAGGCTTCAGGCTCTTCAGGCAAACACCTTAACCCCTGAGCCTTCTCTCCAGCCCCTTTAACCTGTTCTTAAATGCATAAAACAGTGTTTATTTACTTTTATTTTATATCTATCTACCTAAAATCCTCAAAGAATTCTAAATATCTAGTTTAAGGGACATTTTGAAACATTCTACACTTCCATCAAAAGTTCAGCATTTCTGAGGGTTACTTACATTGAATAATGGCAAAGAAAACTCTTCCAAAAATTTGTCCTTATTTAATTTAATTTTCCTATAATTTACCAGGTGTATCAGCAGCTCTGCTGTTACTGCTGTCTAAATACATATGCATTCTTTGTTGCCTTCATTTTTTTAAAAGTTTTATTTTTTTATGTGTGGGTTTGGGCACAGCAGTTTCTTGTACTGAAAATGAATGCTTGCCTGGCTTTACATGGGTAGTTGGGGAATTGAACCGTGCCATCAGGCTTTGTAAGCAAGAGCCTTTAACTGCTGAGCCATCTCCACAGCCCCATCATTTTTATTAAAAGTGCTGTAAAAACATGGGTTGTCTGTAGTTTGTTGAGTTGAAAATATGATGACATTATCTGTTTTCTAACAAATAGTTTCCAGAAGCTAAAATTTGAAGAGGCACAAAGTATATATTCTAGCTCTTGCATAAATCTGTCTAGAGAAATCTGTTTTGAAATATGAATGGTGATGTCAATCAGCTTATATTATTTCTGTGGAGGAAAAATCTTGTCTCCTGTGAAATATCCTAGATGGCAGGCTAGTTTTTAGAAAAGAAAATAATTGAATTTTACACTGCACTTCAGATTTTCTTTTCTTCCCTTGGACATTTATAGGTGTGTTATTTATGGCATAATTTCATCTATTAGCTATTTATGTGTATCTTCAATTTTCCATCAGACACAAGTAATACCGTGAGAGTATCCTGACTACACCATGCTTCATGCTATTTGATAGATTATTACTCAAACTTTTTTCTTTACAAGGCACAGAGATTTTATTCTAAATTCCCTTTAATAAATACAAGCCTTGTGAATTATTAGATTATTCATAATACTAAATTTTACCTCACAGATTTGTTTCTATATGTGCAGTTTAATTAATTAATAGGTACATGATACTACTTCGAAGAATTCAAATTGATATACTCTTTAGTAAAAAACAAATTTTAAAATATAACAGGTTTTTATCTGAGTTTTTTGTTAAAAGTTATATATAGAATAGCGGTTATTGGGTGTAATTGAGGAAATAAGTATCAAGTTACAAAGAGGACCAGTCAAATGTCAAAAAGAAATAAGAAAGAATAGAATCAAAGAGGGGAAAGCGCAGCAGATATATCTAACAATGAGTAAGGGATGCAGTGAAAAATTATTAGTTTGAACCTTCTCTACTAGAGTTCTCCGTAGAGTTTGCCAGTTGCCTTGTTACACATGGGTTTAAGATGATAAATAGGAGTTTCTCCCTAAGAGTTCACACAGGGGACACAGTCAGCCTTACTGCACATGCACCCTCTTTGTTACTTTCTCATTGCTGGGATGAAACACCTGACCAAAGCAATATAAGGAATAAAGAAGTTTATTTGTGCTCACAGCTCCAGTGTGGAGAGTATGTATTGGCTTAGAAGGCATGGCAGGCAGAACATAGAAGTGGTCTCACATCTTCCAGGAAGCTGGCAAGTATAGAACAGGCCATAAAAGGGGAGTTACTACTGTTTTCTAGGGGTTGAGACATGTCATTGTTTGGAACAAGGTATCCATAGCCTCTGAAGGCTTATGCAGATGAGAGTCCCAGGATATCTACAGGTTACAAAGAGTGTTATGTTTACTTCCCAAGCCAAACAGTGTCCTGGGCGATTCAGCTATTTCCCCATGCTTGTCTGGTTCACTTGGACCTGGTAATGTCAGTAAAAAAAAAAGTTATATTAAGGGGAATCTGTAGTTGCTTGATGAAGAAAATGCTCCAAAAAGTTTTTTTTTTATATATCCCAAACAGTACATTTATTTGTTTTAGTTCCTGAAAGTTAAGCAGAAAAATTTAAGCTTTCAGAAATTAATGCAATACAAAATTAAATGTTGTCTGTAATTGACTGTCAGTCAATTGAGATTATTTTACTTTGTTTAACATTCACGGTATCTCAATATTTACTTTTTGATGGTTTGCTATTTCTAGTAAGAAATACACTATTTGTGAGCACAATAGTATATTCATCATTGTTTCTTACTCTACCAACTATATTAAGATAAAATTTATATGCCATAAATTCATTGTGACTACATGATTGAATGGCTTACATCGGGGGCACAATCAGCATCAGTATACAGTGACATCATCAAGCTTTGAGACTTTGCTCATGCAACATTGAAAGGCCCACATAACAGGATTCACTTCCCTTTCTTCCAATTACTGTATTTTGAGCTTCAGCTGCATGTCCCACATAATATTTTTTTTACGTTTTATAACTTTGTATGACACTCAGAAGTTAGTTCTCATCCATGTTGATTGTCTGTAGATTTTGCAGTACAGTAACAGGGACATAGGTCACTAAAGTAAAAAGCTTGTTTGCTGAATCTTTATCCTCATTCCTTTTTCTGGACAACCATACATGGATACGATACTGGACATTCTTTATTCCTTTGGCCCAGGCAGCTTTGATGAGCCTGGTATCAATGAGCACATCTGGAGTCCCCATTTCCTTCATGGAAAATTTCTGGATCTCTTTCAGATAGAGGGGACCCGCTTCTTGAAGCCCACTCCATGGAAGCTGTGTGGGTGTCGATGGTGTACTCTCAGGTTATGACCTTGGTGATGGCAGAATGGCCCTTCTTTGCTGGTGCCTTCCTGTTGGGCCCAAGTTGGAAAGCAACAGTATTTTTTAATCTTTACTTTGAGACAGGGTTTTATGGGGCCCAGGATGACCACAAGCTCATTATCTAGCCATGAATTACCTTGAACTTCTATTCTTCTCTATTTCTAGAGTGCTGGGGTTACAGGTGTACACCACCAGCACTTGAGATCAAACCCAGGGTATCATGTACCAGGCCACTACTCTACCAGCTGAAATATATGCCCATCTTCATTTAAGACCAGCTTTCACCTATAGCCCAAGCTGATCCTGCCTGGGCCTCCAGAGTGCTGATATTTCAGGCCTGTGCCAACTTAACTGGCTAGTGGTTTGAACTGTTGAATGTTTCATTCTCTATGATTTTCCTCCTGATGCACATCATCATTAATAGAACTGTCTGCAGTTTAGACACTTGTGAGAGAATCTCCTGTGAAATTTAAACAATGTCATTGTGTTGGCATTTTAAAAGTTACTTTTGAATGGACTCCTGGCAAAATAATTTCTGGGATTATGATCCTTTCTGAGTTATTTGAATGATGTGAAGCAATTTTTCCTAGTCTTGGTCTCTTCCTTCTTGTTCTCACCGTTCCCTCCTGCTTTACCAATGATCCTAAAAAAAACTTACAAAAGAATTCCCTTTCTCCATATATGGCTTCGGCATCATTTAGAAGATAACCATAAAATATAGGTTTTTTTTTTTCTGAAGTCTGCCCCTTTATTATGCATATTTTTACTATGTCAATATCTCACTTTCTTCATGACTTTGTTTCTTCATTACTCCATGGCTCTGGATTAAGTTGAAGTCTAGTTTTAGAATTCCTCAAACATGTTCTTTTTCTAATAGTGTTTCAGAAAGTCTACTTTGTATTTTTTATATCAATTTCGAATAAACATTCCAATTTCTGAAAATAGATTCATATTTTCATATAGATTACATTGAAATATCAATCATTTGTTGATTATGACCACTGTGATAATAGAGACTCTCTCCATGCAGTCATATAAAATTGCCCCTATTTGTAGCTTCAATTTTCATGTTTTCTGATTTTGAATATATACATTTTATGCTTTTTTCATGCAAATTCATTCAAAACTGTTTCACTCATTCCATGATGTCATTATGACTAAAACAGTTTTCTTTTTTTCTTTTAATTAATTTTTTTATTGTCCATAATTAGATATATTGAATGAGCAAATAATGAGTTAGTATCCACATTACCCCAATTTCCCTCTTCCCTGTCCCCAATCAGCTGGATATCCTTCTTCGTGGGTGGTCGATCAGTTCATGGGGTAGGGGATTATGGATAACCTAAGAGTCAACCCGATTTCACCCCCCTCTTTGTATTTTGTTACTAAGGGGATCAATGACTCTGGGAATTCTCCCCTATGATGGTTCTTACAATCTTTCCGCCCCCTCTTCCGCTCAGTTCCCTGAGTCTTGGTGAGTATTAAGGGTGCTTTATTGTTGAGGTTTTAGGGAGTCTCTGTGCTTCTGCTTTAGGTTATGTTGAAAATCGTTAGTATCTGTCTGTCTGGCTTATTCTGTGTTGACTTATTGGTTGTGGTTATAGGTCTCTTGCTTATCCCACCACTCTCTGCAGGGTTCTATATGGATCCTTCATGGGTGTGGCTCATGTCTTGCCAGGATGTCAGCTATCTGCCTGTGGCTCATTGGGAGGCTTGGAGGAGCCATAGCTCTCTCACTGCATTCTGAAAAATACAAACAGAATATTCATCAGAGAGTGAGATCAGTATAGGTTGACTGAGATACACATTTCTGAATTGGCTAATTTCTATTGTTAGTAGCCTCTTTGTAAATCACTTGTAAAGTGCATTTCTCTTTGGGGTCCCAAGATTCTGGTTCTCAGTGCATTTCAACCTGAGTTCCCAATTCCAGTTAAGGGCTCCCCATCACTGAGTAGTGGATTACTTAGCTGAATTAAAAGCTGTAGATTGCCTCCCCCAGGCTTTGGCGCCTCCATTGCACAAGTGCTCGTCTCTTGGTTCGCTGTTCTCTTCCAGTAGGAAGTGTGCTCAGCCTACTCATGGCGGCAGATTGCATTTCATGTCAGTGGTCTCTGTTTATCCCATCTGTCTTTGACCAGCTTCCCCTGGCAGCTTATGCAGTGCCTTCCAGCTCTTCACTAACTACCTTCTTGGGGATGGTTACCATTCTGAAGCTTTCAGGGTCTCTCCATGCTGATAGATGGCTTTCTATGGTTTCTTCAGCAACAGGATCTTACCTCAGGCCTGGGGTGGGCATTTAAGAGCTTTGACAGAATCCTGTCTTGTTTTTGGGTCCTCATGGTTCACTTTGGTCAACAGCTCAGTGAGAAAGGAGCTCGTGACTGGGACCAGAAGTTTCTAGACTGATCAATTTTTTACAGGCTTAGACTCTCTCCCTCTCTATTCACTGCCTCTCTTGCCAGATGACACCCACTAGTTACTTAATAGGTTACAGTGTGCACATGAGGATTTGAACCTCTTTTGGTTTAGCTTCCTGCTTAATTCGCTCCCTTCCCCCATCCAACAATTTGCTTAATTTTGTTTCAAATAGTTTGCTGTTAGTATAACCATTTTGTACATTCACAATCGTGGCATCTTCATATAAAGATGCATCAACATTTTATGATCAGGATGATCATAATTTATTCATTTTTATTTCTAGAACCTTTATATAGTTCAATATCCTTACCAATGTGGATAGCTTTGCCTTATCCTGTAAAATGGTTCCTCTGCTGCTTTTCCTACAATTCCCCTATATTTCATAGGGGAATTCAGCCTTCACTTACTTAAACTCAGAATACATTAATATTTCATTTATTGGTGCCAATTACTTGTATCATTAAATATAGAGTTGTTAATGTTGACATAGCAGAAAAATTTCACAATAGAAGGAATGGATAGTCTGCTGTTGAAAGTAAATGAGTTTAGTTTACAGTATATGACTATGTGCCATGGGAAAATATGGGATAGAGGGGGCAGACTTAATGAAAACTCACAGGCAAGGGCTTGGAGTGATTTAAAAGCTAGGGAGGTTGCTAAGGAGACTGTGAAAGAGAACAAAATTAATCCCCAAAGTGGCAAATTCTATTGTAAGAAAGAAATGGATGGGAAAAACACTGAATTTGAACAATGGAAAAAGAGGGTTCTTTTGATTTCAAGAGCTTTATGCTTCATAATCCCACAGGGATTAAGCTAATTAGGAGATTATACAAAGAAGTAATACATGAACCAAATATAATTGGGTACCAGGGAAACAAATTATGGCTAGGGAAGGTGTCAAAGTAAAGATACATTTCTTTAAGATCATTACACTTTAATTATTAAAGGAATTTTATATAGTTGAATAATAAACTATAAGCAAAAGAGTGATGAAATATTTTATGCATGAAAGGAATATAGTTATACCATTTTTTTCATGAGAAAATACTAAGAATTGAACCATAGGTCCTAAAATTTATTTTTAAAAAGGTAGAAGGTAATAACTACTCCTAAATAAGGGAAAAGCAAATGGCAAACAGGCAGTTTATAGTCATTAGACAGGAGAAAAAGGCATGTTATCAGGGCAAAATTCCCAAGAATTTCAGCTCTCTCTATGTCTCTCTGACAGCACTATTTTTGGTTTAAGTTCAGAGGTGAAAATCTGAGGAATGAGAATTATATAGTGAAAGTAATTGAATCAAGGTAGAATAATAGATAGATTTTTACTTAAAGGCCTTAACAATATTTCTCAGATTGGGTAGAAAGCTTTGAGAGGGAAACCACCACTGTTGTTTGACTAACTGTTGTGCCCATAGATTATTGTTTCTGCCCATAGATTACTACTGCTTGCAACTTTGGTCAGAGAAGCTTTGTTTTACAGTTGATGGTGACTACTGGGAAGACTCATCACTGTGCTGAGAAAAAGTGACTATTCAGTGCTCAGCCTTAAATTGTTCATCTAAATTATCCAACAAAACCTCAGGGAATATTGTGGCATAGGTGACAGAAAAAAGAGCCAGAGGTTGGGGAGGAGTGCTGTGTTCCAGACATGCCCCATGAATTTAATAGCAGCTGATGTTACACAAAACCTACACCAGACAGCCCTGTCAATTGTCATTCATGGATAGTAGAGGAGCTCATGAGGCCTAACCCTTTCATGAGTTTTTGGAGAGTAATGGTTTCTAGGGGAAGGGTAGATTTTCCTCAGTGGTGTAGCCAGCAGTTAATGATCCATGATCTTCTAAATTATGCTGTACTCATTTCATGCAAGCAACCCTAATCAATTTCAGTGGGTCATACAAAAAAGGACTGGAGAGGGGATGAAGAAGGTAAGATTACAGGAAAGACTGGCCTCTATAATAAGAGACCCTGTCTCTAAAAAAAAAGAAATTTCATAATATAATCAAAATTTAAAATCTATTTTTAGTCAAATTTAGTGAAAAGAGTGAAGGATTTTGGTTTTTATTTTTTACTATATTATGATGTAGTTCTAATGTTAAATACTTAAGACTTTCAAGGAAAACTAAAATTCTAACCAAGTTTATATAGCTTTTTATTATATTTAGGAATACTCAGGTTCCAAAAGCTCTTCAAAGCTTACTAATTAAATTAGGAAAGACATAAAACCTTGTATCCTCACTAACAGAAATGTAATGCCTAGCAAGTTAAATGTAGTTCTTAAGATCTGAAGCAAAATCATGGTTTTACTCAAGGAAAATTTTCACTATTAAGTACATTCTCAAATTTGTTAACACATACATCTATTTTGTTTTATCACAAAAGGGTTAGTTAGCATCTGTTGCAGTTACTTCCTCATTTCTGGGATAAATTGTGGACCAAAGGCAGTTTATGGGAGGAAAGAGTTTATTACATGTTTACAGAACCCAAAGGAAACAAAATCAATAGTGTACAAAACTTGTTCACTTCAATAGATTTATAGCAGATAGACATCACCAAACAATCAGCAAGCACAGCAACCTTAGGTTGGACTTCAAGATCCTCCCCAAGTCAAGGTGTGAACCTCCTTCAGCAGGATGCTGGATACTTAAGAAGGAAGCTTAGCCTTATGAAAAAATCCCTGATGCTATCTATGGGGAACATACATTCTTATACAAACCACCACAGTCTTTGCTTTAGTGTGCTTCTAGTAGGATTGCTAAGCTAAAGTAAACATCGTTTCAGGTTCTTTATACATATGACTACTTAAAGCATCTGTGGGATTGGAGAAAACATCCAGTTGGCAAAAGAAGTTGAGCTAAAAGCATGTGTACCTGAGTTTGGCTCTCCAACCCCCATTTAAATGTCAGGCAATCCCATGGCATTCTGGGGCAAGTTGGTTAGCTTGTTTAAACCAGAATTGGTGAACTATAGGTTGAAGCAAGAGATCCTATCTCAATTAATAAGGTAGAAATGGATTGAGGAAGATGCATGACTTTAACCTCTGGTCACCATCTGCATGGATGCACATGTGCATGTATACTAAACACATGTGTATCCCAAGCTAGCATGCATGTAAACTTGCATACATGCAAGAACACTACACGCACATGCAAAAAACCACATCTATTAAAAGAATAATTATTTTTATTCTCAAAAAACTTAAATTTACACTTTAAATTACAAGTGTAATTAAATAATATACATTATAATTAGTTCAGAAACAGAATGGACTCAATATAGTATTTGTTTTTCCTACTCCAATTTCAAAGCTTGTATTCTTTAAAGTGAGTGGTTCAGGTACATAAGATCTTATATTTCTCTTCCTTTACAAAGTTCTTTGAATTACCCTCTGATGGGATTAACACTTAATTACTTCTAAACAAAAATAATATATTTACTTCAAATTTCAGAGTTCCCACTCTTGGAATAAACTGTTCAACAAAATGGATGGTTCATTTACCAGAGCCAGAGCCTTTTTGAAAGCTGCATCTCTAACTGGTTGCATGAGTTTTAAATCTGAGAATAAATGTGTTTTCTCATAAGAAACATGCTTCTGGCACTGCTCATCCTTGCCCACTAAAGGACAAAAGGCTAATTCATTATAGGACATTATTCTAGTAAACTTCTAGCCATCATTCTTCTCTTCATAAAATTTCCTGTTAGTTTTTTTTAACTCAGTCTCCTGGGACTATAATGTAATATTGCCTGGAGTGCAGCATTAAAATGAAACTTTATGAAAGAGTCTAGTAATGCAAGAGACAAGAAAAAAATCCATTGATTAAAAAAATCAACAAAATTGTATGTATATGAGCAAACACTCAGATCATGAATGTTTTTATATTTTTAAGTCAAAAGCTTAAACATTTAATAAAACAAACTCTTATTATAATATCTTAATCTTTTATTTAATCTCAGAAATTAAAATCATTCTCCAAAGAGAACACATTGTTTAAATGTACATAGCATAATCTCAGTTATCTCATATATGATGTACACTTCTATGGATTTACTAATGACATGACCATGCAAACTATAACTATGAAATATTACAGATAAAACATAAAAGATAGTGTTTGTAAACAAATATATATATATATATATATATATATATATATATATATATATATATATAATGAATATTATTTTTGAGTTTCAGGAAATCAAACATGAGGTGGAAGAATTTGCATTAATGTGGGCTTTAACTAAAGAAGTTATAATAACTTAGAAAATATGAGCTATTTTAAATTATACAATTTTATTCTTAAGTAAAGATGCTTCTATTACTACCAGGAATCTGTTATTTAAAATGAAACTGGATGTGAGAAAATAGGTCAGATTTTAAAGTGAGACTGTTATTGCCTCATGCTTGTTAAAAATCATTGTATTCAATATCAATCTTAACAGACTGTCTTCCTTTTTAACAATGTATAGGCATGCATAATAGTTCCTAATAAAGTGGGGAGGGAGTAGTTATAGAAGAGTTCCTGGATGTTGGCTACAGTTAAAGTGCTCTTCACCCCTGATGCTGTGAAATCTGCCCCTGTATGTCCTCACACTCAGCCCGCTCAGTACAGACATGCACCCTCACACTCAGCATTCATCCTACTGCAGGTGTGTGTCCTCACACTCTGTATCCTCACTGCAGGTGTGTATCCTCACAATCAGCATTCTCAGTGCAGATGAGTGTTCTCACATTCTGCATATATCCTTAGTGCAAGTGCATGACCTGTGGTAACCAGAGGCTTTGTGTCCATCAAAATGCATTCTGTGTGTGTAGATTTTAGCCTTGTGAAGATTGCTGTGCTCGCTTTTGCTTAAGGAACCTTCTTTTTACTAATGGTGCCGAATACAAAGGAGACCAATGACTCATTAAACCTACAATATGAAGAGAAACCAAGTGGTTAGCACTGGACAATTCATCTCTTACACACTCACCAGGGCTTATGGAACAGGGCGAAGGTAGTCATGGAGAGAAGATGAGATCTGCTCTCAGACTCCAGAGAACTATCCATGGAGATTGTGGTTGTCACTGAGGAGAGTCAAAACTCATCAAAGTAGATAATAAGATGCTGTCAGGAGCTCAAAACTGAAGGAGATTTCTACCATGCCCTCCAAGGATCAAAACACACAGGAATAGGGAGCAGAAGGGATGTAAGAACCACAAGGTGCAGAGCCATATTTTGGGTCACTGTATTTTCAACATGAACTGACTGGTGCATTCATGACTCCACCGTGGTTGCCCACAAGATAAACATTATTGTGGAGCCCACCATTTTGGTATGGAGAATGGAGAAGAAGGAGGACAAAGGGAAAAAGACAAGAAAGTAGAGGAAGGTCTACCTTAATATAGGAGTGTCCTCAGAGGATGTGGGTGTGGAAGGGGACAAGTAAGGGATAAAAGGAGAGAAACATTATCAAATTATTATCTGGCCCATTTTAAGCTTCTCAATAATGGGAGTTTTTGAAAAGTATTTTACTTCCAACATATTATAACGTGAAGAAGCACAATTTTATGTGATGTTCATTTCTTTCAACTGATTGTCATGGAAACACAAGCCAAAATATTATTTTAGCATAACTTTTAATAAGTAAGGACACATTCCTTAGAATGCTCTTGTAGTCAACTTCACATGGCTGGTAGAAAACACCCTACCAAAGAAGCTTGTGGGAGGAAAGGGTTTATTTTGGCTTACAGACTCAAGGGGAAACTCCATGATAGCATGAGCAGA
>PVHP010044541.1:0-14049 GCA_004024765.1 Zapus hudsonius | reverse complement strand
ACTGTGTCTGCTTGTCTTTTGTTCTCAGGTGAGAAGAAAAGGAAGTGAACTGTCCTTTCTGGCATCTTCAGTCACCATTTTTGGAAGACTTTAGACTATACCTAATTACCAAGAGCCCCTTTCTCTGTCTGTGTACCTAGACAAGGAAGCTAATTAGCTCCTGTATTCCCTGAGGAGTATATTGTGAGTATGGTTGTTCCGCCCCTGGTGGTAGAGAACAGGCTGCATACCTGTCATGAAGGGACCAGTTTACTTTCTCTGTGTTCTGTGTCATCTGCTTGATATGTGGCCTTTGACCTCATGCTGTTCTCCAGCATCAATTCAAGGTTCTGCTAAAACCTTTGCATGGTTTCTCATTCATGCCCTTTAGGAAATAAAACAAAGCCCTTGTTCTCCTCTGCTGACAAATCACTATATTAGTGATTAGTGATTTGGAAGCTTCCAAAATTTTGTTCCAAAGTAGTGTAACCATTTGCATACTCAAACTAATTACCAGTAAAAAGGTTGGGATCATGATGTGTTCAGGCTGATTATCTGGGGAACAACGAACATTGTTGTGTGAAATATTTTCCCCCAGGGAAACCTTAACATACATCTATTCACTCCACATAGGGCATCAAGAACCAAAGTACAATTGCATCACAATCCAATTACTGAGCCAATGAGTTTACAAATGCCACTTACAGAATCCAGGTGAGAGTTTACTTACAGCAGTGAGGGTGATTAAAAGATACCTACATCACCAAAGTCCTACCCCATCCTGGATGCCAACCTCACTGCAGGATTTTCAGGCACCTCCACTGGTCAAATAGCTTCCCTACAAGCAGTTGTTCATTCATCGATCACCTTGGAAAGGGGTCTTTTGACCCAGAGTTGTTTATGTCTTAAGTCTCCAAGAACCTTCCTCCTCCCTCTAGATTGGAATTTTTCCATTAGGAAGAATTTGCTACACAACCAACATGTATCAGTGCCTATCACAAGCACGCTACCAATTAAGGCCAGAGCCAGAGAACCTGAAGGTGTGATGATTATTGCATATTATTTTGTATTAATATTTTACATTAATTAAATGGATAATATATTAAAAGCACATATCATTCTTTACTCTCCACAGTATTCCCTGAACCTCCAAACCAGGCATAGTTATAGGAGGAAAGAATTTATTGAAGCTACAGCTCCAGGGGAAGTTCCATAATGACAAAAGAGTTTGGTCCCCTTTCACAGTTACAAGCAGAGAGAGAGAGAGAGAGGGAGAGAAGCCATCACCAATACCACACACACACACACACACACACACACACACACACACACACTTACCACAAGCACACCTAAGGCTGGAATTCCTTAGGGCTGGAGGCTAGGATCCAGCCAGGCAGCTGGAGAAAAGCCTTTAATAAACTTCTGAATCTATTGGGGGACATCCATTCAAACTACTACTCTGGGCTACAGGAAGTCTCATGTGCTATCCATAAAATAACTGCTAGTGTTTCTTCCACTATTATAAAACTTAAGCCTAGGGATTTATTCCATTTTAAGCTAAGATTGAGAACTCAGTTCAGTTGAGATCATATCCAGTTGAGATTCATTAAAACATATATACATATATATATATATATATATATATAGATATATATATATATATATATATCTATATAGATATATATATATATATGTTTTCTCATCTAAACTCATATTAATGGAGTCAAAGTAGTACTGTTTTTTGATGAGCATATACCATGTTATGGTCACCTGAAGACAAAATTTGTAAGGAACATGGTTCCATTATTATATTTTCCTTGGATCATGGCACCAAGCACCATGTGAATAAAGCCTGCAAGTATCAGACAACTATTTCAAGAATAAGCATTAAGATATATTTAATCATCATGTTATAGAGCTTATAAGAAAATATGAAAGATGGAAATTTAGAAAGCTCAGAAAATACAAAGGAAGTATGACCTCCTTCAGAAGCATGATGGTCCAAAAAGCAAAACAGCATAGCAGTATAAAATTAGGTACAGTAGTATTTATGAATATAAATGAATTAAATGATGAGTGTAACTCAAACAAACATTTCAATAGATCTTTTTTTTGAGACAATTAGGGTGAGATGAAATATCTGTCTTCTATGGAATAAGTATAAATGCATAGTATGCCAAGTTGGTATATTACAATATTAGAAAGTAATTATTAAAATAAACCAATATAAGCCCTTAAAAGTGGAAACCAGATGCTTCTGAGTTCAAGTGTGAAAATCATCAGAGAAGTGCCATTACCAGTACTGTTTTATAGCATAATGTGAGGTTTTTCCAAACAATCACCATATAGTAGTAGAAAAATATATATTTCCAAAAGACACCTGAGTCTAGAAGCAGACAGAAACCTGCAGCTCCACTGCTTCAAGAGCAGAAAATAAAGGAGGAACCAGCACCCTAGATATCATCAGAATGAGGACTACCCAGGAGATAACGAGGCTACCAAGGCCAAGGTTGGGAAGGGTATGTTTCAAGAAGAAAAGCATGACTACCCATGTCACATGATAAACAAATGTCAAGTTTTAGATAACAGCAGGTTATAGCCCTTGGACTTGGCAATGGAAGGTGTCATTGACCTCTCTGATATTGAATGCCATGAAAATGTGAGCTTCACTGGAGTGGATTGAAGGCAGATGAGGGAAGGAGATCAGGCAATGAATACAGAACACAAGGAGTAACTTTATCTGGAAGAGATCAGAGCAAACATCTGAGACAATGCCTGCATCAGCTATGAACACAGGAATCACCACTCACCTGAGGTCATAGTCAGTGTGTGGGGCCAATAGGCACTGAGGTAAAGAAATTTCTGCCTGACATTTCCCCCCTAATTTCTTTATGAAATACTTGACAGAATTATGAGATAGCAAAAGATGACAGATTGGAGGTCAGTAGATGAGAGCATTAAGTGTTTTGTCCATGAGGGGTTGAATAAGGACTAATGGGGGGAAAACAGGGCAGAATGAATTAAGCCCAGTGTTTATACAAAAGACTGTGCAAAACAGAGCAAGGAAACTGACCTTAGTGCCCAGTGACCTTGCAGAAGTCACTGAAGACTCATGTTCCTGTTCCCCACATTGGACGTAACATATACACGTGGTGACCAGGCAGCTGAAGCCAGTGGATATTCTAAGCACAATATAATGTGGGCCACTTTAAGACATTCATTCTGACAGTGTCTTAAAGCACCATTAGAAGCAACTTCGGGCTTCCCACCTTCAAGGGTGCAGATAAAAGAACCCTGGGAATGAGGGTAAAAGAGGGCCAATCTACTGTTCGAATGCATGGACTCATCATCTGGAAAATGCAGTGATCCCAGGGAGTAAGTGCTTCTAACCAAATCATTGAACTTCATTATGCACAGAGAGGGCTGCCTTCTGCTTCTATGTATTGGAGGAATTTGTGGATAAAATAAAGGTTTGGCTTCAAAGATGACAAAGTAACATTATGGGACAATCTTTAAATAGACAGTCAGAGAAAGTCATTTAAATAATGAGCCATGTAGTTACATGAACCGAAATTGCTTTCTCCAAAGTTGAATTTTACTGAAAGAATGAGAATGAAGCCATCAGAGTTCAGAAAAAAAAAAATGATTAGTAACCGATTGCTAAATGCACTTTTCAACTGTGTTTTTCTCAACCAAATTCTCTATCTAGACACAGTTATGTCTTCCAGAGCAGGAGCCTATCACAGGAAGGACAGATATTTTCATCTCCACAAAGAAAAGGAAAAGTAGAAAACAACTTGTGAAAAGCTGTTTTTTCTAAAAGCTTGTCATTGGGAATGGGCGTTCCATTCATGTGTGTTGTTAAGAGGGGAGAGTGGACTCTGCTGGCCATCTTCCTGGTGAGTGGCTGTTGCAATGGTATGTTCTGATGACCATTGAAGAGGCCCTGCTCACTTCCTCAGTCAGGAGACACATTTTAGCGTTTTGTTTATATATTTGGTTGGTTCATCATGTTTTTATTGTTTGTTTGCTTGGGTTGGTTATTTTAGTCAGGGTCTCCTGCACTGCATCCCAGGTCGGCGTCAACCCAGTGGTGATATTCCTGCCTCTGACTCTCAAGTGCTGGGATCATAGGCAGGCACCACTATGCCTGGAATTATTTATAAAAGATGCTAATTCATTCTGGAAATTGAGGTGCTTGCCAACAATTCTAGTTATTTGCTATTTTACAAGTAAATTGTCAAGCAATGTGACAAATGTGGACTGCTTTCATCAAATTGCATTTTCCTTCCTTAGGAATCACCTTTATTTGGAATAAATTATACTGTATGGATAGTTACAAACCAGCCTGGACTGTGTGGGATCTTGTCATTGTTGTTTTATCCTCCAGGTTTTCTAATATTTGTATTCTTATCACACTGACAATAAATGTTGATAATACTGCCCTTGGAAATCCTTCTGTCAAGCTATAAATAAATAAATAAATAAATAAATAAATAAATAAATAAATAGATAAATAATACTTTGTGTCTTCTGATTAACATCTCAAAAGTTTCATGTCTGAACTCAACTCTTATTAACTTAAAAAGCTGATTGGGGATGGGGAAGAGGGGCATTGGGGGAACTGGTGATAACAACTCATTGTTAGCTTGCCCATTAAATAATGTAACTCATTATGCACAATAAAAAATCTAATTAAAAAAAATACAGGGATTGGGACAGAGTTCCAGTCAACTACTACTATCTGAATGAGAGAAGTAATGTCGTTGACATTTGGCTCTCTACCACAAGCCAGTTTCCATGGAGGACCATTGTAATATTCAGAGTCTACTCTGAAATGAAGCTCAGCCTTTTCCTCCAAATTGATTTGACCATTTCTATCTAGCTGAGTCAAAGAAGAGATAAACGTGCAAATATTCTGTTGATGACAACATTGATAGGTGAATTTCTCCTTATTGTTCCAATATCAGTTCACCAAGAAATAGTCAACACAGATTGTTTTACCTATCTTAACATCACTCACCAAGTCAGGTGAGAATGTATCAAGTAGATGAGTTTTTGGAAATGGTTACCTTTACCTCATGTGCTCCTGAGCAGGAGCAGACATTACTGCTACAGTCATATATAGTATCTTCTTATAGACATGCTGATGTGCATTTCTGTTACAAATTTTATCTAGACGCTTCCTTCTATGACTGTGTTCTTATGCTTATCCTTTGTGTTAACTTCTTGAGTTGTTCATTATGTTGGAACAGCCAAGTGAATCCTCACACCCTTTCAGTGCCCTCTGCTTACAGAGGAGCATGTAACTGGACTTCATTGAATGTGGTCAGGTCTAAGAAGAAAGAAGAGTTTCTACTTTAACATCCTTGCTAATCTATTGTCATACTCTGAGATACCAAAATTACATGAAAAGTTTACGTGGAGAACCATGGTTTTCTGTTTGTCTGGGCAGCCAACACCACTTCCAGATAGTTGACATCCAGCACAAACTGCTAGTCATGCCTCATCTTGGAAAGTCCAGAGCAGGATGTGTCTCAGATCAGTGGGGAGCCAATGAGATCATGGACAGAAGAATCATTCAGGTAAGTCTAACCAATTTAAAAAATCATTAAAAAATAACATGGAGGTGATAAAGAGAAGAAAGGACAGTGGGATGTTCAGCACTGAATGGGCCATCTTTATCACAACCTCCAATGGATCAAGAACTAGAGTGGACAAGAGAGCAGAAAGAATGTAAGTGCCAAGGAAGAGAGGAGAGCTGAGAAGTGCTCGCTTCAGATGTAAAGGGGTCACTGTAGTCATGACGTCATGGAAGCTAGGCTCTTAGCACCCACACAAGACCTAGTCATGACCTCATAGAAGCTGGGCTCTTAGTCCCCACACACCACACAAGATCTAGTCATGATCTCATAGAAGCTGGGCTCTTAGTCCCCACACAAGACCTAGTAATGACCTCATCAAAGCTGGGCTTTTAGCATCCACACAACACCTGTCAAGACCTCATAGAAGCTGGGATTTTAGTACCTACACAAGACCCACAGAAGAGGGGGGACTTTATACAGTAAGCTAAATCAATAATGAATTGAAATCATAAAGCCCTTACTTTCATACAGTTAGCTCTTGAGGAAAAAGTGGGCATCACCTGGTAAGAAGGGCTGAGAATAGAAGGGGAGGAAGCCTAAACCCATGAAAAATTGATCAGACCTACAACTCCCAGTCCCAGTCATGGGTTCCTTCCAAAACTGAGCTATTGATTAAAGAGATCTACAAGGTCCCCAAAACAAGACAGAATTCTGTCAAAGCTCTTGAATACCCACCCCCAATCTCAGGACAAAGGTAAGACCCTTTACCATAAAAATAACCACAAAAAGTCATCGCACAATACAAAGAGACCCCACAAGATCCAGAATGGTAACCAGCCCCCAGAAGGTAGCAAGTGCAGTGCTAGAAGGTGCTACATAAGCTGCCAGGGGAAATTGGTCAATGATATTTGGAGAAAGCAGAAACCACTGATACATAAAATGCAGACTCTTAACATAAGAAGGCCGAACACACTCCCCTCTTGAAGAGATCAGTGAGCCAAGAAGAGATCACTTGTGTAATACAGGTGCTAAAACCAGGGGGGAGTAATCAACAGCTTTCAAATTGGCCAAGAAATCCACTCAGTGATAAGGAACACTTAACTGGAAGTGGGACCCAGCCCAAAACCCTATGGGAACCAAAATACTTGGGCTCCAAGAAGAAATTCCCATTACCAGAGAACTACAGAGAGGCTAATTCCAATAGAATCTTGTCAAATTAGAAATGTCTCTCATTTAACCTATACTGATCTCACTCTCTGATGGAAACTCTATTTTGCAGAAGGCAATGAGAGAGCTGTGGTCATTCCAACCCTACCAATGAGCCTCAGGCATATGGCTGACACTCCAGCAAGAGATGAACCACCTCAGGCCTATCGTGTAGACCCTAAATGATACCCTTGAGAGAATTGTGGGATAACCAAGAGACCTATAACCACAGTCAATCAATCAACCCAGGATAAGTCAATGGGACAGACAGGAATTTCCAACACATCCCAAAGCAGAAGTAGAGAGTCCCTTAATATCTCAACAATAAAGCAGACTTAAAACTCACCCACCATGACCCAGGGAACTGAGTGGAAGAAGGAGCTAAAAGAATGTAAGAGCCATAATAGGGGAGAATATCCAGAGACATTCCCCACTCAATGACAACACACAAGGCGGGGGACCTGACTGTCTCCTGTGCTGTCCATGATACCCTACCCCATAGATTGATCCAGTATGTCCACCAAGAAGGAAACCTAGTATGTTGGAGACATGGAGGAGGGAAATGGGATACCAACACAATATTTGCCCATACAATGTATCTAATTTTGAATAATAAAGATATCAAAAAAATCAAAGTAGAAGAGAGAATAGTAGAAAAAAGAGGGAGCTCAGTGTAAGGGGTGGGAAGGGGGACAAAGGAGGGTCTTGGGATGGAATAATATCCATTTTAAGAACTTTATTTATTATTTTTAAAAAGAAACATGTTTATGGTGACATGTCATAAAATTTTAAGACCTCAACTGTAAAGCAATGAAGATCTAAAACTCACCCAACATTCTGAGAGGAAGATTGTAAAAGCCATGGTGGGGGAGACTACCCAAAGCCTCAGTAACAACACACAAATAAAAATCTGGCTACCTCTCATACAATCCATAACCCCCAATTCTATGGACTAGTCCAGACCCCCCGACTGGGGAGGGGCCCCAGTGGATAGGGCACAGGGAGGAGGGAAATGGAGTTACCATCATAATACTTGCTCATGCAATGTATCTAACTATTGATAATAATATGAAAAAGACAGCTTCTTTTTTTAAATCAAGCATCAGTAGGTAAGGTGAACATTACCTATCAAAGAATATACTGCAAGTCACCTCTCTCCTCTAGACACTGGTTAGAGTCTGGCATCCTATTGGGCATAAACTAATGCTGTATGAGAAAATAGATCAATCATGCTTCCTGAGAACTATGATATTGTATGTAGAGCAGATGCCTAGAAGACTGTAAAGCTGAATGATGTTGTCAAATCCATCACTTGTCATAGAGGCCTTGCTGGGTATTCCGTGCCCACTGTGTACATGTAACAGGTGGTGGCCATTCCAAAGTCTATCCAAGACAAACCATGTTGTATTCCTAAAGCACCTTCTTCTGTTTCTACCCATTGCTCACTCTCTTTTTCTTCTCCTCGAGCACTCTGACCTAACACACTATGTCAACCTGCACATGAACTTACTGACTATACAAACCATTGGTTTCTCTCTGGGTGAATCTGAATGGGGTCATGATTGTTGCTGAGGACTGTGGATTTGGGCATCTGTGTTCTAGTATGCTAGCCACCCCTAGAGATAGAGCGAGACACTGGACTGCTTTGGGAAAGCACCTGCTAATTATGTGCTTTCATTAAGAGAAATCATCAGAGCTCAGGAGATGACTTAGTTGGTAAAGTCCTTGTAGCAGGAGTGTATGGACCTGAGTTTGGATACCCAGAAGCCATGTAAACTGCAAGCAGACATGGTGGCCCATCTATAATCTGAGCACATATTAGACAGAGAGACGGTGTTTCCAGGGGAAATTGGTTAGCTAAGCTAGCTCCATTGGTGAGCTCTGTGTTCAGGTGAAAGAACCTATCTCAATAAATGGGGTAAAATGTGCTCAAGAAAGACACTGACATGAACCTGTGGTCTCTACACATGTGAACATGCATACACACGTGCATGCATACCACACACAAATACACATGGAAAAAATAACTCATCAAAAACTACTGAGAGATTGATAAGAAGGGAGGGAAAATGATTAAATTATAGATGAATGTACAAAAGTAGCGATGAAAAGGACAGAGGAAGAAAGAAATACGTATTTTCCCCAACTTTTACTTTAAGATGCTTCTCAGGTACCACCCCCCAAAACCAAATTTCCCTTCTAGAAGTTTTCTGATATGTGTGCATGTGTCTGTGTCTGTGTGTGTAGGTGTGCACATGTGTGGTAATGGACACTGAGTTTCCACAGTAGTGTTCTTTCACTGAGCTATATTCCCATCCCTCTTTTTATATTTTATTTCACAACTCCATTCCACTTGCAAGGCTGGTCTCAAACCTGCAATCATCCTGGCTCAGCATCCTTAGTAGTTAGGAATTGCAGGATTCTAACACCAGGTCTATGGTCTGCCTATATAGGTTTTTAAGCTTTCCCAATGTATCAGGGTAATGCACATAGCATTACATAGTACTAAGCAAATACAAGGCCACATCTCTATCTTCTGTACATGCTAAAGAACATCACTGAGAAGGCAGTGCCTATATATAACATATTGGCAAAAACAGAACATTTCTTCAAAATTAAGGCTATCATCCAGGATGTCAGTATGAATAAACCAATGAGATCTTAACAAACAGCCACAAAGACCAGACTTCTAGCAAGGAACCAGGGCTGCGAGCTGAGGTTTGATTCCATCGCTGATTGCTCTGGTCCTCCCTGTGGGTCATTTAACCTTGCCTGTCTTCAGATTTCCTATCACCAAAAAGGAAATTAAAAGTGGAACTCATTCTCTGGGGTGGTAGCCTAAGAGCCAGACAGCATCTTATCGTCCTCTTTGTAATTGTAGGCTCACAGGATTTCCAAGTTGGATCTTTAGCCACCACCAAATTAATCCCCTCGTTTTACAGATGTAGACACTGAGAATTAGCAAGGTGGACACACAGGGTTCAAGGTCAAACCAGCTCTTTCCTGACATTTTCCTTGAGAAGCTAACATGATACAACACAAACCTGTACTTCAAGAGTATCCTTTTCTCATACATCTTTAAGCCCAACAACATACGTGAGAAAACATACTTAAGTACAGATGTCTGGGAGACACATGTACTCCTAGCAGAATGATTTTTTAAAATATTTTATTTATTCACTTTTAAGCAGAGAGAGAGAGAGAGAGAGAGAGAGAGAACCAGGGCCACCACCTTGTGGGTCTGGCTTATGTGGGTCCTGGGGAATTGAACTGGGGGCCTTAGGCACTGGAGGCAAGTGCCTTATCTGCTGAGCCATCTCTCCAGCCCCTAGCAGAATGATTAATCCACATATTTACTAAAGCTCTTTCTGTCAAGTTTGGTTTGCCTAAAGACAAAAGATCAAAGTCTAACTGCATTTCTAGTAGACTGATTTGGGGAGGGTTAGGAAGAGTCTTTGATTAGAAAGTTGCATTTGAAGTTATTTGGAGGGGACGGTGGTGGGGGTCAGTACTGATTCTCTTAGGAGAAGAGACTGTCCAAGTCTGAAAAGGTAAACAAAGAAAACACACCCACCCAATGTTTCATCCTTACTAGTTCATGGGAGCCACCCAAATCAAAGGACGAAAGGTGCTCAGTGCTACTTTTTGGTCACACCCTGACTTCCATTCCTGCTTGATTAATTTTCTTCAGATTTGAACTTGAGTGAGAGTAAATGGGTGTGATTCTGCAGTTTACGTTTTTAGTTATGTTTTGGAGGAAGTCCTCCAAATGCCCCTTTCTATTTCCTGTAAAAGAAAGTCATGGCCAAGGCCATAGGAGCCATGCCGTAAGGTAGATGAGACTCTGAACTCAGGGTTTGTATATGGTGGCTTGCAAAAGTATCTTCTTGAATGTATGGACTGAACTGTTTCAATTTTTTTTCTTGCTGCTATAATTTTTATATCTCATTTTACCTCTGTAATTAAGACAGGTCTGGTAGGTATTTAAATTAGCCCAGCTTTCATCTCTATCACACATTCATTTCAAAACTTTTATGAATATTTAATAGAGGTTTTATAATTCATGGGGATATGATGAACAGCCTTTTGGCCGTTAAGTCAATTGACAGAAAAAAAAATATCTCTCTTCAGGCAGAAATAATAACGATTCTATTTCTGTTCCGAGATTGGTGATTACACAGTCACCTGTTTTCACATTAAACTTTGATGATAAATTACTCAGCAACCATGATAATATCAGAAGTTTTACTGGCCAGAACAAATTGCCAGTAATTGCTCCCAAGATAGAGAAAGCATTGCCTCTCTTTCCCCTGTCCTTCCCCCAGGGGGTTGTGGCTGAGACCCCAGCATTCTACCGCCTCCCATTTCTTTCGTTTGTTATTTCATTTATACACCATTTTAATTTTTTTGTTTCCTTTCAAGTCTTAATCTGTCCTTCTAGTAAGAATGTTTTAATATTCCATTAGCATGGCTGCAACCGTAGCAGGCACACACAGAACACGGGCTGCAATCAAAACAGGCAACTTCCAGATGACTTGCCGTTCAAACAGGTTCACTTCTACCTGTCTCCCCACAGGTCATGCATGCCCATTTAAAAAAATATATTTTGAGAAAGGTCTTCAGATTAAAGCATGTATCCTATGATAAAGTTTCCAAGCAACTTAGAGGTTTCATTTTATTTAAATATATCAAAGGTTTAGGAAAAGCAGTCTGATGATAATACCCATGTATGTAACAGAATTATATTAAAATCTAACCACAGCATCAGATCCAAGTGGCTGGGGTCTGCTGCTTTCAGTATTCATCTCAGCACAGAACTAGAACCATAAATGCCAAGATATGGAGTCAAACTCCTTCCTCCTTCCCCTCCATTTCATCATGGGGCCCAGGGGGAGGCTGGGCCTGAAGCATATTGGGGAACTGGACCATCCGGCCAGGCTTTATGTCCCCTGTAATGGGGTCACAGACTCCACTGTCTCCCTGGGGAAGTAATTCTGCTGCTAATAGCTTCCACTCCAACAAACTTTCTTCTCTGATATGCAGACAACTCCTCTTTGCTCATTTCCTTCTCAGTAATGCCCCTTTTACAACCCTGCAAATTCCTCTTTGGAGGTTTACAGCCCCAGGCGAGAGAGGCAGGACTATGATACTATAATGCTTTAGCAGAAGCTTCACTGAGCCATGCTCACCGTGTTCTTTGAATCTCACCTTGTGTGCCAGGGCCTTCAGCCTCTCAATCATTTTTGTGGCTCTTCTCTGCACTTTGTCCAATTTGTACAAATATATGACTTGTATGAATGATGAATTTTACTCTATAAACTGCATTGCACCAATGACGACTGGATAGTAAATACTGAAACACTCACTGCATCCACTACCTATACCTACATGCAGACCAGACTTTAATATATTCCATACCCAAAGTCATAAATCCTAATGGCATTCAAGTGCCCTTGGTTTTAGCCAAGGAGAAATGCAGAGAAACCTGGGTTAGTCTTCAGTGCCCTCACAGCCCCCACCCTCCACCCCTTTTTTTCAGTGAGATTTTGGAAATATGTCCTGGGATGAGGAAGACTTGACAGACTACAGAAAAGAATTATATCCTGTTATTATCTGATGCAGATTTACTGCCATAAAAAGGCCGTAAACATAAGCATGCTTGTTCAGAGTCCGTTTTGAAGAAGTAAAGATGTTTTTCTTTCTTTTTCTTTTTCTTTTTCTTTTTTCTTTTTTCTTTTTTTTTTTTTTTTGCCTGTTCTCCTATCTTTAGATCCAGGTCTCATTTTTTAGCTTCTCTCCAAGGAAGGTGGGAAGTGTCCAATATTATCTCAGTATCAGACGAGATCATTTTGGAAGCTCTGTCTGTTAGCTCTGCTGAAGAGGGAGAGTGAAGTTCTCCATCCACCCATGCCTTCAAAGGAAATCACGGAGCTGTCCTCTGCAAGCAGCGTTGAGAAAACTACAACCCATAAACATGAATTCTGTGTCACTAGGACACTTGCTTAAATACAGCTCCCTCCTTCTTTATGGTGGGATGCAGGGTCTAATAAAATAACTGCAAACAGGGCCCACATGCACTGCAATGCTTTTAGATGCTGAGTAATTTCAATAATCTCATTTCATTGAGGTGGGGTGAATTTAAGAAAGTGAATATTCACAGGATGGTGATTGTGAATAGATAGGAGGCTACTCCTTATTCCCTCAGCACATGTTGGTGCAGCACACCAGCACAAACACATACACAGTTGTGCACACAAAACAAACACACATAGTACAAACATAGGAACACATACTCAAACACAACAATCTTGTAGTCAGAGATATAAAATTACAGAAGTGTGTAAATAGGTATTATTATTATTACTCTGCTTTTAAAGCATGCATATGTTGCATTAAATCAATCATTCTTTTCATCAGTAAATCTTTATCTGTATTTACTGGACCAAGTACACTTACATATAAAATTAAAAGTCTTATGATGGCTGTCATGGTTTGATACAGGTGTCCCCCACAAACAATTGAATGTGTTCTGCTAGATCTATCCTCAGCTGATGGCAATTTGGGAATTAGAACCTCATTAGAGCTGTGTTGTTGGGGGCGGCTTATGGGGTTATAAGCCAGCTTTCCCTTGCCAGAGTTTGGCACACCTTCCTGCCGCTGTTTGCAGTGCTGTGGCAGAGGTGATGTCCAGCCCTCTGCTCATGCCATCGTTTTCCCTGCCAGAATGGAGTCTCCCCTTGAGTCCGTAAGCCAAATAAACCCATTCCTCTACAAGCCGCTTTTGCTTGGGTTCTTTCTGCACAGCAACTAGAAACCTGACCGCAACAGTTTTGGTACCAGGACGTGGGGTCATCTGTTGCTGCTGGAACCCTGGTCTTGTGGCTTTGGTCTTCTGGAAGTGATCTACAGGAGGAATGTGGAAGGATTTGAACTCCCGGCCTAAGAGGTGCCTCGCAGTGTTGTGAGTACAGCTTAATGGATCATTCTGGTCAGAGTTGAAAGACCTGAATGTATTGAGAACTATGGACTGTGAGGTTTGGCTTACGAGGGGGAGAAAGAACTTTATCAGGACTGTGCCATAAGCAGTTTGTGTGAAAGGCTTGCTGCATTCTGCCTGCCTGTGTCCTGGGAACCTGTGCAGGGTTGTGTTACGTAAAGATGGACTGGTGTGAGCAGATGGAGATGGCACAGAAAGAAGATCTTTGGGTCGAAACTGCTGCCCGTTCACCTGCAATTGTTTGAGAGATTACAACCACTGAGATTGGGCCAGCTGGTCTGC
>PVHP010044540.1:0-14002 GCA_004024765.1 Zapus hudsonius | reverse complement strand
GAGATTAACCTGCTGGAGAGACAGTGACATCTTACACAGAGAGAAATGATTTATACTGTGGAGGAAAAACTGAAAATGAATCAGTTCCATGTATGTTTTATATAACTCCATGGAAAAGAAGTTTATTATAGCTAATGAGCTGGTAACATTCTGTAATAATCCATCATGTGAACAATTACATAATTTGTATAAGCATAGGGAGGTAATTCAGTTTTTTTCAACATTGATTTTTAGATTTCACAATAGAGAAAAGTAAAGAGAATGAGGAGCAGTAGACATCCAGCCCTGGATTGATGCTAATGGCAGGTGAGCATCTTGGACTTTTAGTTAAAGGTTAATCTATGATATTAACCTATCACCCAGTACCAGGGAATGACACAACAGTACTTCTCAGGGCTTTTTAGGGCATATTGTTAAGTCCTCTGTCCTTCAAGGACACATTTTGTCAAGTTAATTAAAGTTGAGGAACAGGAACATTAACCAATTTTGATCTGCTTCCATGAAGATATATCATTTAACAATAAACTCAGTGTCACACTGTGTCATAGATAGAAGATATATTCATGATAGAGATTGGTTACCACCCCTGATGTTTAGAACTTTTTGGAAAATTCCTTTGAATGGATAAATATAATGTAATCAGTCTTCCTGAGCTTTGGATTTAATTTTAATGATTTAAGAAGATATAAGTCTCTGTGTACTAAAGTAGAAGGAGAAGATAACATTATCTCTATTTGGGAGATACTTTGAGAATGTAAGCCTCTTTGGTATTTCTTTAAAATAAATTATATCTTTATTATTCATATTTACATACACTGAATGAGTAAATAATGTGTTGGTATCCCCATTTCCCCGATTTCCCTCTTCCCTGTCCCCAATCAGCTGGATATCCTCCTCCGTGGGCAAACTGGATCAGTCCATTGGGTAGGGAGTTATGGCTCTTTGGTCTTCTTAATATCAAATCATACCTCAAAAGCTTTCAAGTGACCTTATATCTATAAGATATCTGAGATTGTGGGAAAGTCTGTTTTCACATTGGCATAGGACGAGGTAGATATTTTGTAGAAGTGTATACCAGAGAGGAGAGGGAATAGAAGAAAAGAGGCTATTGAATGAGAACTCACCAATTTTTTTTAAATTGTCCATAATGAGTTATATTATTTAGTGGGCATACAATGAGTTGTTATCCCCAGTTTCCCAATGCCCCCCTCCCCATCCCCAATCAGCTGAATATCCTCCTCCTCCGTGGGTCGTCTGTATCAGTCCTTGGGGCAGGATGGATAGCCTAGTACTCAGCCCAGTTCTCCTGGCCCAAGTATGTTGTTACTGAGGGGTGCCATGCCTCTGGATAGTCTCCCCCACCACGGCTCTCACAGTCTTTCCACCCCCTCTTCTGCTCAGTTCCCTGAGTCGTGGTGGGTGAGTATTAAGGCTGCTTTAATGGTGAGAATTTAGGGTTTTTTGTGTCAAAAATTGTTGGTTTCTGTCTCACTGGGTTATCCTGTGTTGATTGAATGGCTGTGGCTGTGGGTCAGTTTTGATTAGCACTGTCTTGTTAGGCAAGTGAGTGATTTGATTTAGAACAACATAACTCATTGGATTGGTGGAATTATGCTGAACTACCACACATTGCTAGTTTCTCTAATGTGGCTATTGTTATTACTATCATCATTATTATTACCACCACTACCACCACCACTGGAGCAAAGGGATTTTGCTTCATTTAACAACCCAGGGCTTGTGTTTAACTTCCATGTTCTGAGTCCCTATACTTTCAGGTTCCGAGTCTTGTGGCCTGATTGATTACTAAGGAAAGAGCAATGCTATTTTCCTGTAATTTACAAATTGAGCAAGAGGCAGCCAGAACCTGGCATGTCATGAGAAGTATTATAAAAGTACAGTCCATTTGAAAGAGCTGACACCAATGAAACAATTCCAGCATTGCTTAATCTCTAATCTCATCCTTTTTGCAGAGTTACAGACCTATATACCAATCGTATGTTTTCAGTTTAGACCTATTATCTCTAACTCAACATCTCCAAATTCAGACGCATCATTCTGGGTCTGGGGAGATGGCTTAGTTGTTAAAGGCATTTGTGAGTGTCTGCTCAGAAAGATAGAGTTTTAGCAAACATATTTGTCCTAATGTTTAGTTTTTAATTCTTAAATTTTATTTTTACCATTTATTAAAAAAAACTTTATTAGTAAGCCCAACCAGCTTTAGTGAATTTTGAACACACACAAAATAAGAGCAGTGGTATCTTTTCTGTGACAAACTTGGCCATGAGGTTTGCAGGTCTTTGGGGCAGGATTATGGGAGAAATGTGGGAGAGTTTGAGATTTAAGACTAGTGAAGTCCTAGAATGCTATGAGCAGAGCATCACAGGTTATTGTGGTGGAAGTTTGGAAGACTCAAATGCCTAGAGAAATGCAGGCAGTGGAGACCCAAATGATGAGCAAGGACTTCATTGGGAACTGGGCTAGAGGCCCCTCCTGTTCTGTTCTGACAAAGAATCTGCTTATATTCCACCCATGTCTTGAGAACTTGAGGGAGGCTGAATTCAAAAGTAATATATTAATTTGTTTGACAGGCAATCTGAAGACAGCATAGCATCCTAACTGTATAGCTGTTATTGCTCACTGCTTCGATCCATAACTACAAAGAGAGAGAAGAGAGAAAGAGAAAAGGACCAGAGAGATATGAAAATGTGTCATTTAGTGGAGGAAGGAGGGAGCTGCTGTAATTGTTAGAGATGGGTGCCATTGTTCGTGGATTGCTTGGGTTAGAGCCTCTGCACCGACAGCACTAATAGACCAGGATCAGCCACTCACATTGAATTGGACAATTAAACAAATCAATAGTGAAAAATCAGAAAAAAGGATTTATTCAATGTGGCGATATTGGCAAGAGAAAGCAGTCCAGTGAGCATCAAGTCCAATTTGGGTGTCCTAACCTAAAGTTTTGGTTTAGCAGAAAACCAAAGGAAAGCAGAAGGCATGCATCCCTAAGTGGTCCCAGTCAAGGTGTGGTCCTTGTTATCATCATTGTCTTGGCTCCATTCTCTTCTACAAGGTGGTCTGACAAGTTGTAAATAAATCTACAAGACACAAGCTCCCCTTCTGGCTTTCACCACGCTCCTAGCCTTTTCTTTCTGCCAGCATGAGATTTCTGGTAGAATTTCAATTTCTTGAAGTCCATCGTTTTAGTAGTCTGAGGGCCAAAAAGAGGAGCACAAGTGTATCTTTAGAGTGTCTCCCTTCCTGCCAGGATAGTCATATCATTAAAGAACAGTCAGCACTCGGGCAAGGCCCCAGGCATCTAAGCTCCGGCTTCTGAAAATCCAAATTCATTTGGCAGGAGGGAACCTACACTGAGTCTGCCATTTAAGGGATTCTTTGCTCAAAAATAACCACCTAAAAAAGTGTACTAGTCAAGGTGCTATAGAGAGACAGAACCAATAGAACGAATATGTATTATAAAGGGGGGTTTATTAGATTACAAGATATGGACTGGTCAGTTGAACAATGGCTGTCTGAAGACTCCTGGAGAGTCAGAGTCCAGTAGCTGCCCAGTCAAGAAGGTTGGATGCCTTGGTAGTCCTAGTTTGGTACAAAAGGCCTGAAGGATTCTTGGAGAGCCACTGGACTTCTTCAGTCCACGTTGGAAGGTTGGTAAAGCTGGGTCCCAATGTCCAGGAAAGATAGCCAAGACAGTGTAGATAAGTGTACCAGTGGGCAGCACAGCCAGTCAGGCAAAAGGTGCTGTGATTTCTTGGAGTTTTCTTATATATGCCCACCTCTGGGAGGACCATCCTCTCTGGGGGAAGGTCTTCCTAACTCCATCAATCCTTCCTAGAAATGCCCTCACAGACTCACCCAAGAGGTGTGTCTGGTAAGTAATTGCTAACCTGATCATGTTGACAATAGAACTTAACTGTCATAGGAAGTGTTTCACAGAGGACAGCCTGGAAGGCACACAGAGGCAACTGTGATCCAAGGGGATCAGGCTATATCTAGAGCTGGCACCAGAACTTGGTAGCGTGGTTCATGTGGTGCTGGTTTTAGAGGCGTGGTAGATGCAAGTGTGAAGGGTTCATGGAGGTCTGGGCCAAGGATTCAGAAGGCTATTAAGGCCAAATAGTGTGTGGCAGGATAAACGTGTGGAATGAGGCTAACCCAAGAAGAGGTGAGGAGGAACTACACAAGCCCTTTGGAGTGAAGATGATTCCGTCTAAAGCCTTAGATGCTAGACGTGGAGCTGTAGGATTTGGAGTCTGCCCTGCTGGATTTGGTCATGCTTTGAGCTTGTATTTCCTGGCATGTCCCTCTTCCTCCTTGTTGGAATGGGAATGTTATCTCTGTGCTATTTGTATGCTGGAAGTATGCAACTTGTTTTCTGATGTTATAGGTGTTCACCGTTAAAGACAGAGTTTCGGAAGAAACTATGCACTTTTGAGCAGTGTTGGGACTGCTAAGGACTAGGGACATTGGAAGTGGCATTGAGTGCATTTTGCATTATGAGATGGCCATGAGCCTATAGGGTTAAGGAGTACAAGGTATGCTTGGGTGTCGAGTTGACAAGGTGTAGACTTGTGATGGTTATTATTGATTGTCTTGAAAGGATCTAGATTCACTTAGGAGAGAAACCTCTGTCTGTCAAGGCATTTGTAGGTTGCATTAATTCAGGTGGGACCCATCCTAAATGTGTGTGGCACAATTCCATGGGCTGTGGTCCCACACTGCATATAATTGTATAAGTGAGCTGATAATCAGCTTTCATCGCTCTGTGCTTACTTACTATGGATACAATACGAACAGTTGCCCCAAGCTCTTGCCCACCATGTCTTCCCTGCCATGATGAACTGTACCCTTAAACTGTGAGTCAAAACAGATATTTCTTTCCTTAAATTGCTTTAGTCATATATTTTGTCACAGCAATGAGAAAAATACCTAATTCCTTTTTCCAGAGAATGATAGAATTTTGATGGCTGGCATTTCTGAATGATGCACTGTAATGTTCTCCTGGATGTTTGAAATTCTGAAGTTGGTGTATACATGTGTATGGGGGCTGGCCACTTTCTTCCAGTTTCTTGTTTCGAAAAATATAAACTTGGCTGGCAATGTTCTGAGAGCCGAATGAGAGGAAAGAGCTCTCTGTCTTACCATTTAGTAAATGGTCTTTAGTTTCTGTTTTCATTATGACATATTTGCCCTTCCTGGATGATTCAAGGGCAGAGATTTGTGGTTAACCTCAGCATAGGAGAGGTGGACACACCTGTTGGTTGGGGGAGGGGACCTGGAAATCTCTTTTCAGACTATAATTTCCAATTCTCCAATCATATGCTATTCCAGTGTTCCACGTGTCCAGTTCCCACACCTTCATAGGTTCTGAGGGGAGGGTGAGAATCAGCTTGCTTCTCATTGGCTTCCTCCTCTCAGCTCAAGTCTATGCTTCTTTTTTTTTTCTGAGCAGCTAAATCAGCGCCATCATCTAGGTGCCATGTTCCAGCTTCTAAACCTCTCTCTGCTGGTGTCTCCTCTTCTCCATCTTTGTAACCTAGCTTCCTTCATTGCCATACAAAATAAGCACCTAGAGTTTAATCTGTTAACTATACATTAACTAAACATTAATGCAGTTTCTACAAGGTACTTAACTATGATGATTGTAAGTACTGGAAAAATGCTGGTTTAATAAAAGTACATAATCTAATTTTCTTCCATATTTGAGAGATAAAGATGTTGTAAAGATGTATCTATAAGCCCCAACACTATTTTAAGTTTTAATTATTTTACAGATGTTTTAATATCATTAGTACCATTTGTATCTTCAGACATCCTTTTTTTCTTTCTGAAATCCATTTGCATCAGATAATGGCTAAATTAATGAAGGCATGTTTACATAAAACTGATTTTAGGGACTAGGATTCCTATAAAAGAAACCCAGCTAAGGCTACTAGAAACAAAAGGTACAAGGACAGAAACAGCTATACTTAATTAACATTGAACTTGGTAAATCAACTGATGAAAAATAATGAAATGGAGAATTCAGGTGGGTATTCTAGATTAAAGAACAGCACCCAAGCCTGAGGATGGACCTAGATATCATCATTAAGTCAATGAGCCACATTAGGTAATGAAGGTGGTTAGATGGCCCAAAATGATTTCTTTAGATCCCAAGTTAATGGTAGTTTAAAGAGAAAACTGAGGGGTATACCTGTTTGCCTTTTTCCATTGTTTCTCTCATAATAAATTTTAACTTATAGATCAAATTTCTTCATATATTCATAACTAAGCCTTATGATAATAGAACAAGCTTTCATAAAAACCTTCAGCTATTATAGTCATAATCTACCATTAGTAAAGATAGATTTATTCATCCATTCAGTAATATTTATTTTTTTGAGGTAGGGTCTCACTCTAGTCCAGGCAGACCTGGAACTCATTCTGTAGTTCCAGGCTGGCCTCAAACTCACAGCAATCCTCCTACCTCTGCCTCCCAAGGGCTGGGATTAAAGGTGTGCGCCACCATGCCCATCTTCAGTAATGTATTTATTGTTATTACTTTTGATATGTTAAGGATCAACCCCCAATCTTCCACCTGCTAGCCAAGCTCTCGACCAACTGAGATATGTCTCCTGTCTTCATTTATCTTCATTCAATTTTTTGTACTATTGTGTTTGGCATATCAAAAGGTTCTGGTGACTGTAGTAGTTTTCAGAAGTCACATACAGCCCATGTTTTCAGGTAGCATATGATCAAGGGGAAGAGACACACATCAATAAACCAAACCTACTAGCAAAATAATCAGATAAATGTTCTGAAGCAGAAAAAAAAACAGGCTTTATTGTTAGGTGCGTTACACTGGTGCACTGTAATATGAAGTTGGTTTCAATGAACCTACTCGGGAAAGACAGGGAGACCTTCCTGAAAGAAATGGTACCTGAGCTGAGTTGGGAGAGGGCTCAGCAGGTAACATGTTTGCTGCACAACTCTGAGTACCTGAGTTCAGATCCCCCGACCCCATATCAAACCAGAAGCTGGGTAGGCCTTCTGTAATCTCAGTGTGCCTTCAGCTAGAAAGGAGGTGCAAATGAGAATTTCCTGGAAGCTCTAGCCTGGAGAATGGACAGTGAACAATGAGGACCCTTCCTTAAAGGAAGTTGAAGGGGACGATCTATTAGAAAGTTGTGCTCTGACTTCCACGGGTGTTCCATGGCATGTGTGCATACACACACACACACACACACACACACACACACACACACACACACACACACACACCAAATTAAAGAATGTCAATTGCCTAAGCCAAAGTGACAGTGAATGAATGTGAACAGGAGGGGTTAAACACAAAACAAATCCATCATGTGTTGGTATTTAGAAGGACTATAACTGGCTGGAGAGGTAAAGAGGCTCAGACCATAGGACACTGGGCCATCTGTGATGTTGGAAGCAGGAATGGAGGGGCACTGTAAGAGATGCTTCCTCAATAAGGCTCTGGCATGGGCTCTTCTGTGTCCTCACAGATGGCTCTTAACTAGTGATACTTCCTGTCTTAGGATGTTTGGTGGGCATAATATATGTATTTAGCAGTACAACAGCAGGCATTACTCCCCCAGGACTCATGACCTCCCCTTCATAGGCTTTTGTCTAGGTCTTCAGTACCAGGCATGTATTCCTTCCCACGGAGCAGGCCTCCAGTCCAATTAGAGAACAGTTGGTTTCCCCCTTAACAGATGTGCTACTATTGCACTAGTTGGCACATTTGGCTTGGCTGGCCAATTCTAAGGCTTGCAAGGTCCACTGCTGTTTTATCATCATTGATGACTTCTCTCTCCCATAGGGCTACATGCAGCCATAGATTTTTCTAGTGTTCTGTTAGCTGATTAACAGGGAGGAGGTTTTCAGCTTAGCTCCAGCTTGATTTCTCAGTGACCTGCAGCCCAAGCATGTGTGGTCTTCAGCAATAGGGTCTTACCATCTTGTTCTGGTGGGCAACCAAGAGCCTTGGCAATGGTCTATAATGTGTTGGGGGCCTCAGGAACCTCCCTAGACAATTCACTGAAAGGTATCCCGTCCCCGGCACTGAAATTTTCCTAGTAACAATCTATGGCTTCTGGGTGTGACATTATACAAAGAAGTTGGTTTCCAGGCTGACCTGAAACTCACTATGTAGTCTCAGGCTGGCCTCAAATTCATGGCAATCCTCCTACCTTTGCCTCCTGAGTGCTGGGACTAAAGGTGTGCACCACCATGTCTGGCTACTAATATGGCTTATTCTTAACCTCTTCAATTTTGATTAACCTTCCTCTCAACTTCCTTTACTCAATACCTTCCCCTGACCCGACTTAGGCCATTGCACCCCTAATAATCTGTTCATCTACTTACATATATATGATACCCTACCCTTAAATCTCCCCTCTCCTCCCTCAATAGCCCCTTTCAGTTTACTGGCCACTACTACTGACTTTTATTCCAACTCACATAACGAATCTGAACATTTGTAGCTAGGATCCACAAATCTCTCTCTCTTTTCTTAAATAGCTACCTACAGGGTTTTTGTATTTGTATTTAGAATATACAGGGTAATGAGAAGCAGAATATAAACAGAACTTCTCAATCCTAAACTGTGATTGTGATGTCACAATTCTAGTTATTTAAACAAGTTTTGATGGCCAGAGAGATGGCTCAGAGGTTAAAGTACTTGTCTGCAAAGCCTCGCAACCTGGGTTTGATTCACCAGTACTCATGTAAAGCCAGATGCACAAAGTGGCCCATGCATCTGGAGTTTGTTTGGGACAGCTGGAGGTCCTGGCATGCACATTCTCTGTCTCTCCTTTCTCTCTCTCTCTCTCTCTCTCTCTCTCTCTGTCTGTCTCTCTTTGCTTGCAAATATATAATTAATTTTAAAAAGTTTTGAACTCAGCTGGGCCTGGTTCACAAATAGGTTATCCACAGTAACACAGTGCAACTCTAGGAGAAGTCAAATAGCATGCTTACATGTGTTATTCTCCACAGTTTGTCTCTGATCTCGAGTGAGCTGATGTTGGTCAGAGTTTTTGTAAACCTCTAATGCAGACTTTTTAAGAATTGGCCCAGCTTCTTTAAAAATATCTTCTTAGTCTAGAAGTATAAGTTAGTAGAGCACTTGTCTAGCATGTATGAGGCCTGGATTTGGTCCTTAGTACTGAAAAGAGAATCCTGAAACTTTTTGTTCCTGTTTTGTTTCATTTACAACCTATCTATTTATCATATTTGTTTTATATTCTTTTTTTTAAAAATGTTTTATTTATTCATTTTTCAAGCAGAGAGGAGAGAGTGAGTGAGAGAGAGAGAGAGAGAGAGAGAATACACCAGTGTCACCTTGTGGGTCTGGCTTATGTGGGTACTGGGGAATTGAACCGGGGCCTTAGGCACTGAGGCAAGTGCCTTAACCTCTGAGCCATCTCTCCAGTCCTGTTTTATATTCTTGATACAGCTGTTTCAGTATTTTCACTTTAGTTGGTGTGTGCTGTTCAAGACGTGGACTTTCATTACAGTACTTGACCTTTTAGTAATCCAGATGTTCCAGCATCTGTGTTCATGTTGCTAGGGGTCAGTGAAATAGGTTCCTTTGTCAGTGGAAGGGCCAAATGCCATTTTGGAATTGTTCATAAGAGTTTTAAGTGTTCAGTCCTATGGTGAAAATCCTTGGGAATTTTGGGCTTCTGAACCATTTGTGGAAGCTTCTCCCATCACGAATGTATCTCTGTTCTTAGGAAGAAGCCAGTTTCCATCAGCCCTGGGATTTGGAGGGGATGTTTGAGTACACACATGGCTATTGTCTTCTCCTCCAGAAGTACCTCAAGACTGCCCGGTTATCCTGCAACTATGGTAGCCTGAGTCCTGCTCTAATTTTTGACTTTTATGATGCAGGTAAAGTGTGGTAAAGGAAATTTTCCTCTATGTGACAAGTGTCCAGGAGATACCATTGTCTGCTGCATTTCATCATAACTAGATCCAATCAGTTGACGTGGGTCAAGGACTCTGAACAATGACTGATACCTCCTTACCTCCATGACATCAGACCCTTGTCAGACCTGCCCAGACACTTTCCTGACCAGTAAACATGTGGTTAATTTTAAGAACAGTGGCTCACTGCAACCCCTCTCCATTTCCTAGCATTTAAAATCCATGGCTTTCTTCACTCACTAACCAGAGAGCTCGTTCTCAGCTGGGTGTCCCTTTTTTTTTGGCTGAGTTTGACTCTTAATTCCAATTTGTTCTTTCAGGACTCCTTTCTCTTCTGCCCTCATGAAAATTATCCCTGCAGCTCATAAATGCCTTCAGTCTACCTTGGGTTTCTCATGCTTTATTCTTATTTTGGTGACTTTTTTAATCTGTGTACTGCTTTAGCTTTTTCTGAGTTGATAGATAACTAGTTCATTCCTTTGAAAGAGATTGGAACCCTTTGGCCCAATTATATAGAAAATATTTTTTTCCTGTGTTCTAAGAAGAATTTTTGAAATAACATCCTGAGAGAAGTGGAAATGTCTGCTTTCATATCCGTTGCCTTTTTAGAGCTGAAGCACGACTGAAGTGCTAAGTTAGGACTGACTCCATTTAGGCTGTTTGTGTATCCATGCACTTACTTTCCTGTAATAGTTACATGATCTGACTCACAAGATGGTGCCCTGACATCTCATTTTAAGACAATTTTGCTCAGCGTCTAAAATCGCTGCCACTATACTACTCACCTCACTTGTGGGCCACTTGACCAAGAGGTTGATTCAATTCTACTTGGTCCAGTTTTGAATGAGAAAGTTTCAATTCTTGCTTTAGATTGAGTTATAAGTACATAGCTTTAAGTATATAGTTTAAGTCATCTTTGAATAGTGACTTTTCCCAAACACCACCAAAATAGTGTATTAATAGAGCAGTGCTGAGTTTATGGCTTAATGAATAAGGGAGTTCACTGCCTTGATAAGCGTTTTAAAAATAGTTATTTGTTTATATTTATTTATTTGTGTGTGAGAGGGAGAGACAGACAGAGAGAGAGAGAGAGAGAGAGAGAGAGAGAGAGAGAGAGAGAATGAAAGAGAATAATTAGAATGATCAGAACAAACAGGGGTGCTTCAGGGCTTCTCACCTCTGCAAAGGACCTCCAGACACATGCACCACTTTGTGCATCTGGCATTATATGGGTACTTTGGAATTAAACCCAGGCCATCAGGCTTTGCAAACAAGCACCTTTAACCACTGACCAATCTCTCCAGACCTTGATAGACTTTTAATAATGTCTTGGATGGTACAAAGAAAAGGTATGGGATATCTGTGAGGTTTTGAGGTTCAAGTATAAATAGGTCTTTCATTATGGAGGTTTTGGTTTGTTGATTGGGCAATATTGAAATGTAGTTTTAGATTAGTAGATACAGTGAGGTGAGGGTTTTGAAGTGAGTCTTGAAGAATACATAGTAATTTGATAAGCATGGTTGAGACGTTTATTGTCCTGAATCTTGAGTGTTTATCGTAACGAGGACAAGTTGAATAATTTGCTGTTTGAGTTACTGTCATAGTCAGCCACAGAACATAGGGATGAACCTCCAAACCAGACACAGTTATGGGAGGAAGGGATTTATTGAAGTTATATCTCCAGGGGAAGTGCCATAATGGTGAAAGAGGATGACCCAATTTCACAGGTCCAAGCAGAGAGAGAGAAACCTATTACCAGCAACTCCAAAAGCAAGCAAGTACACTCTGACAACTACAGGAATTCCAGACAGAGCTCAGACTGCTCTTTGCATATGTATAGCTAGAATTTCACACCCACCCCAGAAACACCTTAGAGCTGGACCCTAGGATCCTGCCAGGCTGCCAGGTGACTTGCCCTCCAGCTAGGCAGCTGGAGAAACCTTTAATAAACTCTTGAATCTATTGGGGACATTCATTCAAACTACCACAGTTACATTATTTTCAACTTCTCTTTCCTCTTTAAGAGTCTCCTGGAATAATAGTTAAATAAATGCAGCCAATAAGGGATATGGGTATACATGCCTTTATTTCTAAAGTCCCCCATTCCTCAATGGTTATTCTTCAGCCTGAGCAGAACAGACTTAGCATCTGAAATCACTTCAGATCTTTATCATTTAATTAAGAGACACAGATGTAAGAGTTAAATCTTACTTCTATGCTAGCCAGCTACTCTGGCCAAATTGGAGATCTGCAGGTTCAGTGAAAGATCCTGATTCAAAAAATAAGACAGACAACATTTGAGGAAGGCACGTTTGACATCAACCCCTAGTTTCTATGTGCACCTGAATGCACACACATGCATCCCTTTGCACATGCGCATGTGCACACACACAAACCAAACCAAGTCTAACCAATCCAAAGCAAAAGAAAATTTGTGAAAGGAGAGCAATGAATCTATAGAGGAGTCAATCTCATTGTTATTAAAGATCATGAAATACCTTGATCCAACATCCAAAAGACCTGAGAAGTATGCTAATTTGAAATTTATGCCTTCTGCCTTTCCTGGGGACTCCGTATACTATGAATCACGAGTTTTCTCACTAGAAAGGTTTAAAAACTCTTTGAGTAATAATTCCAGTAAAATGGCACTCCTGCTGCCTTGGTGAATTTTGGAGTCCTTCAGGTCAGGGACACAGAATCAAAACTTTTGCTACTCTAATAGAAATAGCTCTCTAACCAGAGATTATTTCAATTCATCCTTAATGTGAAAATCATGACTAGAATATATAGAAGTCCTCATCAGGAGGTTATATGGCAACCATCTGGAGACAGTCAAAGATCATGGAGACAAAAGCACACAGCACCAGGGCACACTCAGTAGTTATGCTTTTGTTACTACCATCAACTGAGTACTGAAGGTAAATTTGTCTTACCTGTGGTGGAAAGTGTTATGTAAAGGTTTTGTAGGGATCAATTTGAGAATCTCTGGTGCCACCAAGTGCTATTCTTGAACTGATCACTGGATTCATGTTCTCCACTTTCAGGTCTGAATTAGAAACTTCTACCACTGAACCACCCATGCACTTCAGGTCTGAATTAGAATCCAATGTATTTTATTTGATTTTTTTGATTTTTATGAGGTGAGTTTCACTCTAGCCCAGGCTGACCTGGAACTCACTCTTTAGTCCCAAACTGGCTTTCAATTTATGGCAATCTTCCTTCCTCAGCCTCCCAAATGCTGGGACTAAAGAGTGGGCCACCATGTCTGGCTTTCCAATGTGTGTATGTGTGTGTGTGTTTTAAACACACAAACAATATTTTATTTATTAATTTTTTTAAAAAAGGAGGAAGAGGAGAAGGAAGAGAAGGAGGACGAGAAGGCAGAGGAGGAAGAAGAAGAAGAGGAAGAGGAGGAGGAGGAAGAGGAGGGGGAAGGGGAGGAGGAGGAAGAGGAAGAATAGGAGGAATAAGAGGAGGAGGAAGAGGAGGAGGAGGAGGAGGAAGAGGAGGAGGAAGAAAATGTCAGGAACTCCTGCTGCTGCAAATGAACTTGACACTTGAGTTACTTTGCTTGTCTGAGTTTATGTGGGTACTGGAGAATTGAACCCAGGTCTTCAGGCTTTTCCCTTTGAACTATTGAGCCATCTCTCTAGCACCAAATGTATTTTTTAAGACAAATTATGAGTAATTTTAAGTTTACAGAAAGATTTTCTTATATACCCTCTTGCTTCTTTCCTCATTGGCAGCCTCCTCCGATATCAGCATTCCTCATCGAAGGGTACAGTTGCTCAAATGGACAGATCTACAATGACACATTATTTTCACTCACAGTTCATAGTTTTCCTAGGATTCACTCTTGATGTTCCACCTGTCATCAGTTTGAACAATCATATGATGACATATGCCCATCGCTATAGTGTCATAGAGACCATCTTCTTTGCCCTAAAAAAGCATCTGTGTTCTGTCTATTCCTGCCACCCCAAAGCCCTTGGAAACCACTACTGCTTTAAAACAAAAAACAGTTTCCATGGTTTTCTTTTTTTTTTTTTTT
>PVHP010044539.1:0-14011 GCA_004024765.1 Zapus hudsonius | reverse complement strand
CCTTGATTGGAAATGGGGATTTAGGGCAATATGCATCGGATCCCATACACTTGGGCTCCCAAGAAAAGATGCACTATGCGAACATCTGACAGGGAGGCTACTAAAAATAGAAACTAGGTAATCCAGAATGGTGTATATTTGTTAACCTATACTGTTCTAACTCTCCGATGGAGATTGTATTTGTATTTTTCAGGATATAACGAGTGAGCTGTGGCCCATATAACCATACCACCCGACAGCAGGCCAAAAGATGAGACCATGGTAAGAGATGAGCCACCACAGTCATACTGTGGAGGATCCATATGAAACCCTGCAGAGAAGGACGGGTTGAACAAGAGACCCATAGCCACAGCCATTCAACCAACTCTGGATAAGCCAAATGTGTTTGTGTTTTTCAGGATGCAACGAGAGAGCTGTGGCCCATCTAACTCTACCAACCAACCGTAGGCCGATGGCTGAGATCCTGGCAAGAGAGGAGCCACCACAGTCATATCAGGGAGGATCCATAGGGAACCCAGCAGACAATGACAGATGAACAAGGGACCTATAACCACAGTCATTCAATCAACACAGGATAGGCCATTGAGACAGAAACCAAGGATTTTCGACACAAGGACCCCTATGCGCGCAACATTAAAGCAGCGCCCACCATGACTCAGGGAACTGAGCGGAAGAGGGGGCAGAAAGATTGTGAGAGCCGTGGTGGGGGAGACTGTCAGGAGGCATGGCACCCCTTAGTAACAATACACTTGGGCCAGGAGAACCGGGCTGAGTACTAGGATATCCAGGATCCCTTGCCACAAGGACTAATACAGACAGCCCACGGAGGAGGATATACAACTCATCAGGGATGGGGAGGGGGGGAATTGGGGAATTCGGGATAACAATGCATTGTTTGCCCACTAAATAATGTAACTCATTATGGACAATAAATATATATTAAAAAAATTAAAAGTATAAATACACTTAAGAAAGATATGTTAGTTTTTTTTTTTTTTTTTTTTTGAGGTAGTATCTTGCTTTAGCCAGGCTGACCTGGAATTCACTATACAGTCTCAGGGTGGCCTCAAACTCATGGTAATCCTCCTATCTCTGCCTCCTGAGTGCTGAAAGATATTTTGAGAAAGGGAAATTACAAGAAGACTATATGTATACACATGCAGGATTATGACATTATATAATTGATAGGAAAATTATTTTGAGAATAATGATTAACTTATCACATCGTCACAGTGTTTGATTCCTATTCCTATGCACAGCTTTGGAGGTATTGTTTATATAATCTATTATCCCAATTAAACCTCTTCAGTATAGTAGGATCATAAATTCCAATGAAACTAAGAGAAAATATAGCCACTCCATTAGCTGAAAGAATCAGCAGTGAGAAGAGTAATGTTTTCTAACTTCCATAAAGAAGAAAAGCATTGGTGATGATTGTATATATTAATTCCAGGGCAGAAAGTGAGTAGCAGAAAGAATGAAAGCTTATTAAGTTCATTTACCTCAATTGTCAGGAACAGAAAGCTAATGAAATGGAACAAATAGAGACACTGTTCAAGCTTAAAACAGGGAATTAATATTAACATCTTTTATATGATATTCAAAACCCAAATGGCATAAAAATTGAGATTAGCAAGCTTTTGCATGCATACTAGTCTTAATGAGTCCAGTTTGTTCTCTTGGGCTCTAATAAGTTCAAGCTCTATGTTTCTCAGAGATTATATGAAAAACCTGTCCTTCCTGCTTTATTGTCATACACCTCTGTAATGTTGGCCTAGGCTTCCTTTGAGAAGAAAACCATATTTGAAAAGAAAAATATATTCTTGATGGCAGCACAGTCTTAAAATGGCATTTCAGCATGATGGGGTTAAGTGCCAAAGGTTATCTTGTCTTTCTGTTTCACTCTGAAAACAAATACCTCAGTAGCCCCACACTGTCTAGTCACAGGTCTGCTAGCTTTGTGACCAGGTTCTATCATTGTTGTGAGCTGATGTTGCCAGGTGAGCTTGGGTTCGCAGCCCTCCACTGAGGCATTTTAGGGGTAACAGAGACCTGCTCCTGAAGTAAAAGCAAAGAATGTTTTTAAGGTTGTAAGAGGAGAATATGGTCATTCTATTATGCCAGAAGTCAGAAATGTCCGAAGGGTCTTGCCTTTCCTTATCTCTTCTTCCCTAGAGAAGTTCTCCCGTCCTCGGAGAGATAATCAGCTCCTTGGAAAAATAAAGGCAGTTTTAAGGAGAATAAATTATGAGTTACTGAGTTTATTTGGGATCTGGGAAGGAAAGCCAGAACACATTTTTATGTGGGAAACATTTAAGAAATATGGAAGTTTAAGGAGAAACCGGACTAGCTTCAAGCACAAAGGAAATAGTTTATAGTTTAAGAGAAATAGAAGCTTTTTAAAGAGAAGCTAGCAAGTCTTTAGACATTAAAATGGGACATGGTTTTGTGACATAACAGACTTCCAAGGAAAGATCAAATGGAGTTGTGAACACGTGGAAAGCTTTGGGGAAAAATTAGAAGGGCTGTGAACCCACAGAAGGTGAGATCTAGGGGACAAACAGAGAGCTTAAAAGAGGGGACCCACTTGGCATTGGCCACATGCTTTTGTGTGGAGGGAAAAGCACGAGGGTTCATGTGGCAGATCCAGAGTGGGAATCCACACATGGTAGGTTTAGAGCCCATGATGCAGATATGAGAGGTGAGGCTAGGATTAAGAGATAGAGTTATGTTTCTCCTCCCAAGTCAGCCATGCGCTGAGTGGGCTGGAGACTGAAAACTCACACCGGAGAACTTCAGGCCACACTGAGCAAGGGAACTGGACACTCCAGAGTCTCACAAGAAGACATGAGCCAGGAAAGGACCAGAAGATCCAAGAGAGCAGAAAAGGGGCATGGCTCCCACCTTTATAGATTGACTCAGGAAGGCAGAGAAAAGATGGAATTGGCTATAACCTTGATGATGGAGCTCAGAGTCCTCCCACACCTGGGGCTGTGGTCTAGCATGTTCTGACTCTGAACAGCAAGGGGTGCTTTAGATCAGTTTCAGTCAGACAGAACTCCAGTCTTGCCAGAGGTTTTCATTCTTGTGCCAGAAAAGATGGCATGTGGATCAGCATTCTCTGGTTCTCTTTGGGCCTCAGACCCTGACTGAAAACTGCTAGGTTCCTCCTATTCTGTCTCAGTGTGATTGTGTCAGCCCCAATCCCCTAGCTGCCTCCATCCAGCATGGGATGTCTGTCTCAGTTACAATTTCTCCCCTTTGTAGGGCATTCCACATACTTAAGGAATTTGGGTCTTACTCTGTCTATTGTAGAACTGGTCAGAATACTCCTGAAATATGCCTATGTCTGAAGGAAATACCAGGAGCAGAATCTGAGTCGGAATGTGTGTAGCCTTTGTAAGAACCTTTCTTTACAGCCTCTCAGCTTTAATTACTTTTCAAAAGCAGACATGCATGAATCAATTTCTGTTGAGCTCTTTGGAGTCCAGGTTGACCTTGAACTAATGATCCTCTGGCCTTAGGTGCTATTATATCTGTGTTATTGCATTTTTGTTCTGACAATTCTTTTCCTTGTATTGAAGTCGTCATTGATTGTTCATCCTGTGGTTTGGTTTTAACGGTCCTCATTGTTGTCCAGGCATTTTTATCCTGGTTGGTGTCTTCTGGTGCTGTGTTGGAGAAGAAGTGGCAGACAGTGCCCACAGTTTTTATTTTTTGTTTTTGGCTAAATTTAAGCTACTGAGAAGTTTCAAAGGAAGATCTCAAGTGGTGTTTACTTGGGGGGTCTACTCTTACAGTTTGTAGAGTACTGAGTCTCAGAAGTGGAAATCCCCAGTTATTTCCTTGCTTGGCAGAGTTCTTTGTGCCAGGTTCATTGGTGCCTTTCTTTGACAGCTTAGAAGCATCTCCTAAGAATGAAAACATAGAGACCTAAATTAAAAGTAGATTTAATCTCCAATTGTACCAAATATTCAATACATAAGTTACATTTAGCAATTCATGGATAGGACCTTTATGCTGTACAAACCAACAATTAAGGAAATCAAAGATCCAAGTAAACAAGTTCATTGAAAAATCAAAAGTTGTCAAGTTTCCTTAGTTGCTATGGAGAAGTAGTGTAAGTACCATGAAAATTTCAGCAAGTTTTAAACATTTATTTTATGTGTGTGTGTGTGTGTGTGTGTGTGTGTGTGTGTGTGTGTGTGTGGTCATGCACATGCCATGGCACATTATGAATGCAGAGGTCAGAGGAGTTGTCTGTGTTCAACCAACCACCTTTGAAAGACTGTCTCATGCTGCTTCAAACAAGTCAGCCCCAGGAGCTCGGATTCTCCTGGATTGCTGGGATCACAGCAAAGACCACATTGTGTCTGACTTTATGTGTTTGCTGGGAAATTGAAGCAGGACCTGTAGGCTTTGCAAGCAAGTGCTTTTAACTGCTGAGCCACCTGCTCAACCAAGATTATTTAGGTATGTTAAGATTGTTCCAGGGCTGGAGAGATGGCTCTGTGGTTAAGAACACTTCCTGTGCAAGTGTGAAGGCCTGAGAAAGCCTGAGCAAATGCTGGAGTTCAATCCCTAGGACCAACAAGGATAAATGGGAATGGCCACAAACATCTCTTCCTGGTTCTGTGGGAGAGCAAAGACCCATGACTGCAGCAAGCTCTGGGATCAGCAAGAGACTCCTGCACAATTAGGAAAAGGATGAAAAGCTCCTGAAATTCTCCTCTGGTCGTTGCAGGGAAATATGCCCCTGATGCAGATGAGTTCATGGGGCCCCTGAATAAACACATATATGTACATACACCACACAAACCACACTCACATGCACACACACAAGCGGAAAATATACTAAACCTGCATTTGTTATATGTTCATTGTAATAGGTGAGCTATGAAAACTATGGATCTTAAGCTAAAACAATCCTGACAAATATATAGTAGGCAGAAGCAATCAAATTTCAGGAATTATTATATTGCTATATATTCAATACAGCATATGGATCAGACGTTGTATAGAGTAATAGCTATGACTCTGTGGTCTTGGCATAAGGATAGACATATGTTTGGGAAGAACTGGAATGGACCCCAAATGGTCATACCCAAATGTGTCTAATTGATTTTTGACAAATATGGAAAAGCAATTACATATATTAAAGATTGTCTTTTAACAAATGTTGCTTTAGCAATTGCATATCCATAGGCAAAGCCAAAACTAAGCTGCAACCAGAAAAACAAAACTGAAACGTGCTTCCATTGTACAGAAGAATGTGATAAAGGTCTATCGTGAATATAAATATATAAATGTGTAATTTAAAAATGTAAAACTTAGAGAAATATTTGGAGAGTACTTTCAGGAATTTGACATGAAAAGCATGATGTATAAAGTTTAAATTTTGGAAAGTTTGGAAAGTGTAACTGACCAAAATTTAAAAGTTTTGCTTCACCAAATACTCTTTAAAGTTGAATGGATAAATAACAGATGGACAGAAAACATTTGTAGACCACATCATAGGACAATATCTACAGTGTATGTTCTTAGACATCAATAGTAAAAATAAAACAAAATGAAATAAATAATCCACTTAGGAAATGGATGAAATACTGAAGAGATAGTTTATGAAAGAGGACACACACGAACAAGTCCTAATGTTGGTAGTCACTACGAAATACTAAATTAAAACAATGCAATATGACTTCTCATGTAGTGAATAATTAAGAGAGTCACAGTATGGAATGCTGATGAGGATACAGGGAAATGGTGCTGCTCACTTGCTGTGGCTGTCCATGTGAGGCTACTGGTGCATGAAAAACCCTGATGAATTTCTAGAAATTTAGAACGAGTGAAAACGCCGTTCCTGACTGCTGACACACTCTTATTTCACTTTTGCAACATCCTTTTTATTAATATTTCTTAAGAATATGACTCATTAACCATTTATTTTGCCATTTAAGATATAAAAATCAATGATTTTTTAATATATTCACAGAGTTATGTAACCAACACCAAAAAAGTATTTTAAGATTAAGTGATTTTTGTGGTTACTAAGTAGCTATATGTGGACTATTTCATCATTTTAGCACCTGTCTTTAATTAATTTAGTTCATGTGTGTTCTGGATATTGAGATCAGCTCCTTATGCTTGTAGGGGAATTACTTCATCAGCTGAGCTATCTCTTCAGCCCTAAACTATTTTCATTTGGAAGGAGACACTTACCTCTTGGGACTCAGTCCTCCTTTCCTCTCCTAGTCCCTGGAGAACATGAATCTCTTTTTTGTCTCAATGGATTTACCTATTCTCACATGTTATGCAAATTGAGTCATAGATTATGTGGAGATTTTTTGGGGGGATGAAATCTGTCTTCTTTCATTTAGCAAAATATTTTGAGTTTAATTTATGTTATATCATTTTTTATTTTTATCACTGAATAATATTCTATTGTATGAACATACCATACACTATTCATCTCTTCTTTATTTGATAGATATTTAGATTGGTTTTATATTTTGACTCATGGTTAGGCACTATAAACATTCGTGTACAATTTTTATGTGGACATACAGGTCCTTTCCCTTTGGATATACTAGGAGGAGAGAAATTGCTTTAACACATATTAACTCTTTTGCCTTTTGATAAACTGTGAAGCTGTTTTTTAAGGTAAGAAAACAATTATACATGGAATGTAATATGGCTTTAATTCTTCCCACCCTCACCAACATTTGTTATTATCTTTCTTTTTCTTATAGTCACCCTCTACTGTGCACGAAGTGGCATCTCATTGTGATTTCATTGTGGATCTAACTAATGTCTAATAAATGTTGGACATTTTTGCATGTGATTATTAACCACTTGTAATCTTATTTAGGGAAATATCTGTTAACATTAAGATGACCTGGCATACCATCTCTCTTCAATATAATCCAAGAGACATGCTGGAAGAGGCGGGAACAGCCTCAGGACCACAGCACAGATCGCTGATACTCGCTGAGCAAAGGTAGGATGGACACAAGGTCTTTAATACAGTTTTTAGGTTTCAACATCAAAAGAGAACAGATTTTAAAAAACCCAAAGTGACAATTTCTTACTAACTCTTAATGAAAAGCCTCCATAATATGGTATATATGATAATGGTATAGTATGATCACAGTCCCTCCCACCCCTCCCTTTCCACACCTATCACCTTCCTCTGATACCCTTCCTCATTACAACTAGCCTCTCTCTCTTTTTTTCACCTCTCTCCTATTTTGATTTCATCACTTTTCCCCTCTTATTATGCAGGTCTTGCATAGATAGAGACAGTCACTGTGAGATCATGAAAACCGCAGCCACTTTTATCTGGAAGACAGTATTGGGAAGCACACCTCCCCTTCCTTTGGCTCTCGCATTTTTTTTTCTGCCACCATTTCTGCGATGATCCTGAGCCATGGAAGGTGTGATAGAGATGTCTCAGTGCCAAAGTGATAATTTAAATAATACAACAATGCTATTATGGATTTTGGCTATGATCCTGTTGTGGAAGTCTGCTAATAAATGGGTAAAGATATGTTTAGCACAGTAAAATTGATGGCGATTATTGAAAAATAATGACATGTACTCATCTTTAATCCTCAGTATACTGGCCCTTTGACACCAATCCGAGTGTCATCAGAGTGACAGAAGACACTCCTGTCAGGTTGAGAGAGAGAATACTTCCATCTGATGTCATGTGGGCCTTGCCATGTCCTCCATGGACAAAAGCTTCATCTGTGTCTTGGTCTTTCAGTGTTTCAGACATGAACAAATCCCTTATTCATACTATTTCCCTCATTTTACAGATGTTTGCTTTTCTATTCACATCTATTTTCTAATCAATTAATTTTAATTTTGTGAAAATAAAGACCATTCATTTGGAGCTTAGTTCTGTGAACACTTGGCAAACATGATGATTATGTGAAAAGTCTTAGTTTAAAGAAGTTTTGAATGACTTTCTCCCCATTCTCACCCAACAAACCCCTCACTCCACACTCCTGCTATTCAAAACTGAAATATGAAATGTGGTCCACATGTTTCTTCTTTCACAGTTTATTATAACAGTTATAATGAGATGCTTTCTAATAGATATGTGGAAGGAATTGAATATGAGATGTTTTTATAAGATTATTAAATATGTGTCTGAATATGCGTCTTAGGACGCAGGTCAAAAAGATAAAAAAATAATGAAGGAAAACTATGCAGAATTTAATCCTTCCAGGAAGAGTGCTGAATGGAAAATTGTGATTGTGAGTAATCTCAGTCCAAGAATCACAATGTACTTTCTATAGAGATGTGCTGGCTTTGGTAGCAAGAAAATTACAAATGTAGATTTTAAGGCATCTGCATTTTATCTCCTTTCAAATTTATATAAGGAAGAAGGGCAGGATTACTGGAAAAGGGTCACAACCAGCAGTATGAACTGAAGGCAGCACAAGATAAGTGGACCAGGGTTACCTTTATACAAAGACGTCTCTATCCATAATTAAATCAATATAATTTTAAATCTGAGTTTAATAAAAGAGAAAATCAAAAGGCAACTCTTATGGAAACCTTGGGAAGTGCCAATGGCAACTTCAACTCAATTGCATATTCCCCTTTTCGTAAGTCCACTGGTTACATGGAAACCTTTACGGTATCATTACTGAGACTAGCTGGATGTCCTTGGGGAGCCTCACTGTGGCTTTCCTGGTGAGGAACCTGCCTGGCTCATCCTATGTGCCATGTGTTGTGGCGCAGCATAGTGGTAGTCTGCAGTGTCTGGATAGGTCACTCCTCCTTATCAACCACAGCACCCAGGGAAGACCACCATGGCTGTGGGGGCCTCTCCATCTGTGCCCAGGTCACAGCTTCTGTACTGCATCATTGCTTGCCCAAAAACTAAATTATATAACAGGAACATGCTGCAAGGGGTAAGAAAGAAAGCAGGTTAAAGGTGTAAAGGAAATAGCAAATATCTAAAAATAAATCATTCATTGCAAAGAGAAATAAACAAATCAAATAAAATAAAATGTCACTAATGTATTCAGAGATTCAATCAATATAGTTAATTATAATGGCATGGAAAGGAGCAAGGACCATATAATAAAATTTTCCTTGAAATTCATGTGATTCACAACTCTATTTCTGAAATATCATGTTGGAGAAAGTAAGAATAAAGCCCACAACAATTTCCACATTCACTTAAAAAGTACAAAGAAAAGGCACTGACTTTTGGCAGAAAGTTTAGGCAGAAGTACCTCATGTGGGTGTGTAATTCTGCATTAATGGGTCATAGGTTGTTGCAGAAAAAATTCAGTTCCAGGGATGGCATACCTTCCAATAAGTTATTGGTCAGGGGATCCATAGGTCCCCCCAAATAATATAAGCTATTGCCAGGACTTTTGTTTTGCTTTCCATAACTAGACAGTAAGACCGACTGTATTGCTAAAGGCACTGTATGCTTTGGTTGTAGGGAACTGAGAAATAAAGCTGGAGCTGAGGTGGAAGCCATTTCCCTGTTGACCAGTGGTCATAGTGCTGGAAAGTGCTGTGGAGTCTGCTGGGGGAGAAAGGTCATTGGCGCTCTTTTATTAAAAAATATTTTATTTATTCATTTTCAAGCATATATATATATATATATATATATATATATATATATATATATATATATATGAGAGAGAGAGAGAGAGAGAACACCAGGGCCACCACCTTGTGGATCTGGCTTATGTGGGTCCTGAGAAATTGAACCTGGAGCCTTAGGCACTGGAAGCAAGTGCCTTAACCGCTGAGCCATCTTTCCAGCCTGTCATTGGTGCTCTTAATCAGCAGTGACCCTACAAACTACACAAATGGCCAGCTATGCAAGTTGTGCCCATTAGTGCAAAAGTGGCATATCTGTTATGGCGCTAACCAACAGTTCTTTGGTTGGATTTGAGTTCAACTCCATGGGAGAAAATTCATACCTGATAACTGAAAAATCTAGTCAAAAGTCTATGGCTGGGAAGATTGTTAGCCCTAGGGGGAAGCTGTTACTGTTGCTTGGGTATATAGATATATTGTGCCCACCAAATTGCCCTTTAAATACTTAGGTTTATGCCCACTGATTAATACTGTTCTCACTTTTGGTTAGAGAAGTCTGTACTTTCAGATGATAGTGATTGCTGGGAATACTGAGAACTCATCAAACTGCTGAGTAGTCACTGTTAAAAGTTCTGAACTAAATGAAACATCTCTCTCATACCCTCCAGAGGGTCTATAGTGCAAGAGGTGACAGACATAATATAAGAACCAAGAAATGGGGAGGGGTGTTCTGAAACTCTGTCTTCTAGATACAAAGTAGTCTTTGTATTCATGATCTTAAAACAGATGTATCATCTGCTTAAGCTGTGAATAATATTGGGCCCACCAGGTTGTCATGGATGATGAAGGAGTGAAAAAAGACATTAAAATAGAAGCAGGCATAGCAGGAAAGAAGAGGGGGTTTGGTTTGGTGGAGGATGATGGGGAGACAAAGGGGAGATGGTGGGAGGAGATTATGTAAATTTTTAATGACATTTTTATTTTAATAAAAAAGAAAAAGCGCACACTCAGCAAGGCAATGCTAGATTTTGTTTCATTTAAAGACTGTCAATCCACATGTCTGAAATCAACAAGCATGTTATCCAGGAACACAGAAGGAGGTTAAAGAAGGGAAAGGCAAGGGGTGGTCATAGTAACCAGCAGACAGTGAGAGACTATAAAAAAAATTGAGAAATATTGAGTGTGAGATTTATAAAGGAAATAACAATCTAGGGTACCAAACAAGGTATAAGGACAAGAGGAAGAGTCACACAGAGTCTTCAAATAAAGAAGTAAGGAAAGTCTTCAGAAAGGCCAGAGTGAAACTAGAAGTTTAGATGGCAGATTTTTCAGCTGAGTGAAAGCTGGGGAAGAGGACTTGGTGCTGGCCATGGCTTGTGTGGTTATTGTAGGAGCTTTTCTGGTTCCTGACTTCTTGAAAGAACCATTCTAGTTCGGAGACTTTACGGTCTGAAAAGAAGCTATCTAGCAAAGCAGCAGAAGCAAAGCTAAGCAAAGTAAGCACTTCAAAAAGATAGGAGTGGGCTTCCCGAGGAGGGACCAGTACTGAGCAGCACCGTGGGTTTTCCATTGTGTATTTTAAAGAAGTTCTCTAGAATATTAATGAGATCGGTGGCATATCATTGAGAGCAAGGTGAAATCATGATGACCAGACAGACCTTCCTTTTAGTGTATTTCTTCCCATGGCCACCACAAAAAGGGAGGGGCTTCAAAACTGCAATGCTAGGGAAATTCTAATGATATCAGGTCCTTTGAGGATGCTGTCCCTTTCTTTGTTAGTGCATAAGTGTGGGAAGAATGTCCTGCCTCCTTAGGTTCTGTTGCAATGAGCATCCTAACTACAGCTTTAAGGATGTTTAACCATAAAGGGATGGTTTGATCATCAACAGACAGTTACCAAGATGTAACTGTAGTTTCCTTGGTTACCTCACATTTAACTCGTTGACTGTGGGGCAGCCTGGGGCGGTTCTTTTCCTGGAATATGAGGAGGCTTTCGTAGAAACCATTCTTAGTCACAATTCAGTCTGGTATAGTCAGACACAAGAACATCGGAAAGGCCAAAAATGTCTTGTGTATGTTTTTAAGAGGAGTTTCATTGGAGCCTTGCTGAGACTGGTTTTCTTGCTTTTCTTAAGAGCCCTGCCCCACCTTTTATCTGCTCAGTTTGGTTATCTCTTCTCCACTGCAAATTCTCTTACTTTTCTTGCCCTAGTGTTCTCAATCTCTCCATCTTAACTCTAACATTCACTTCAGCCATAACACCGTGATGATGGCACATCAGGACGCAGATCCTGAGAGAAGTGCAATCAAACCACTTTTGGGGAAAGAGTAGAAAACTCAGCACTACTAAATGGCCAACCCACAAAACCATCCCCACTGATTAAGAGAGCAGCGACCTGAGAACCATGAGAACATTCCCCTAAGACACTGACCTGACCTCCACCACGCAGATGAGGACTGTGAGGCACTACATAGAAAGGCAGCCTGATCTCTGCTAAAATGAGAACCTCTAGATGCAGTTGTAAATACAGGTGGGAGTGTGGCTCCCACAGAGCCACTGATATTGAATCCATGCATGGCAAGCAGCTCTGTATCTTCTGAGAGCTACTAGAGCCTTTCCTGGCTCTGATAGGCTTAGTTTAGATGGGTTTAGAGTACCAGACACCCAATGGTCACTAAATTTCCCCAAGTATGAGACTCTCAATTTTGTTGTCTCATGACCTGTGAAGAATGACACATGGAGGCACATGGAGGCACGGCAGAAGAAAGATATGCAAGACTATTAGAAAAGCAGAAAGTGAAAGTTAAATAGAAAAGCTCTAAATATGGCTAATTCCGACTGTTTCTTGCTTCCACTATTTGATATATAGTATTCCTTCCTTTGACTTTTCGTCTGTGTGAGTCTTTATCAATGGGGAACGTGCTCTACAGGCAACAAGTCATTGAATCTACTGTTTTGAGCATCCTTTGTGTTGTGATTTCTTCCTCTTTCATGTGTCTGGGAACTTGCATTTATGCAGTAGAGTTCCTAAATGATCACATGGGAGATATACACAAATCCAAAAGAACTGTCTTCAAACATGTGTTATTTTATCTATATAAAGGTATCAACATTTATCATTGCAAAATAATGGGAATTTTGAAGGTTTTATATTGGTGCTGAAGTTCAAATCAGACAACTTGTTATCTCCTAATGTTGCTCGTTTCTTGATCCACCCTAAAGATGACTACTATTTTGCTTCATCACTATTTATAAAGATAAGTCATGACAGTCAAGAAATTTCCAGGCAATTAGTCTTCTCTGACATGGGTAGAAGGTAACCGGCAGATAAAAGAACCATTTAATCCTACAAGAAAAGCACCATTTACTGAAAAGGTCTGCTAACTTTAATCATGACTGAAGATATAAAGACATTTTAAGTGGACAAATGCGGCTATTGTACAGATTGGCACAGCTGCAGAAATGACACAGTGAAAAGATTTCTCATCAGCCATTAGTGTAAAAGTTGAGCAGGAACAGAAGTTTCTCCTTCACATTTCCCCTATATTGCTTGCTCATTTTCTTTACTTGCTAAATTCACATTTAAATCATATCCGTATGTTCTCACCTCAAACTGCAGCCATATTTCTAACATCACCCATTTCCCACCTAAAAAATAACTTCATGTCACTTTCAACACTTCTTTTTATGCTCATATTTGACAGAGAGCACACACACTTAGAATCTGTGTGGGATGGAAAAAGCTTTTAAGATAAAGAGGCACTTTTCTCAGTTACAGCCCTGGGCATGTGGTAAAGGAAGGAGCTCCCGGCTCTGATAGGAGACAGACCTGTAGTGGAATCCTTGCTCAGACAGCACTAGCTGAGTGCAGTTTCTATTCTAATTCTGGTCTATAAACTTGGGTGTATCAGTTGAACCACTTTTTTTAGGGCTGTGGTGAGGATGGTAGGAGATAACACAGAGGTCTTGGTGACAACTCATGTGCTACAAGGTATGCTGGGCATTTAACAATATCCCACTATGTGCTCACAGCACCATGGGAAGATCAGTCATATCTACCCTATGAAAAACTAAGGCATAAGCTCTTGGTATTCATGTGTACATGGAGTACTGGTACCTATTACTTGAGTAAAAAATTGCTTTGTCCCTGGAACTAGGCTGCACACTTTAAATGATTTCTATATTACTCCTAACATCACTGCCCCTGTCCCATGACTATCATCTCACTCAAATTTTAAGAAGTTTTGTAACTAAACTTCTTTTATCTCTCTCTTTGTCTATCTTTTCTTTCTTTCTTTCTTTCTTTCTTTCTTTCTTTCTTTCTTTCTTTCTTTCTCTTCCTTCCTTTCTTTTCTTTTCTTTTCTTTTCTTTCTTTCTTTCTTTCTTTCTTTCTTTCTTTCTTTCTTTCTTTCTTTCTTTCTTTCTTTCTTTCTTTC